>LOEQ01008291.1:21292-39732 GCA_001685075.1 Bramus lutescens
AGAAGCCAAGGACAATGGCACCGGGTTTTGATTCTACTGCATGTACTGGCTTTGGGGGAGCCTAGTCTGTTTGAATGCTTACCTTCCTAGACCTGGATGGAGGGGGGAGCACCTTGGACTTCCCACAGAGCAGGGAACCCTGACTGCTCTTTGGACTGGAGAGGGAGGGGGAGGGGACAGGGGGAGAGAAATGAGAGGAGGGGAGGAGATGGAAATTTTTTAATTAAAAAATGTCTTTTTTGTGTGTCTGTCACTATTCCCACTTTATTTGACAATTCACATATAACTGCTCTAGGAAGTCGTACAGCCAGTAGTTACCTGTCAACTGGAGCATGGTCTCTTATACTATATATGTCGATGCAGAACATGCATCTGGCCTCTCTTTTCTGGCTGTGGGCTTCGGTTTCTGATCTCCATTTCAGCAGAGGATTCTGATTTGTTAGTCTACCCCTAAATAAATAACTGTCTATTTCTCCATTCTGAGCTAGTGTGGGATATTTATAAGGATCCTTCCACATTTGGCACCCACATGGATTTGGATGCCACACCTACTGGAAGGACGGCCTAACTGCCTAGCAGGTCCATGGCCCAGACTGTCTCCCAACCCTGCCTGCTTGCTTGATTTTACCTAAGCAGTCTTTTTGTAGAGCCTCACCACAGTAGAGTTTACTGTGTGTGGCAAATTGGAAATTTCCCAAGCTAATGCATTACTGCCTCATTCTTTGACACAGGTCCTTGCCATGTGGCGACTTGTGCAGCTTCCAGCTTCTTAGCTTCTGCTCCCTATCCGCGAGTTCTGATTTTTTTTGCTCCACATGTGGAAATGATTTAATCGCTTTTAATGTGTCAAGCAAAGGATATTTCTCAGTATTTAACCAGTACCAAGGTGGAAAACTAAGGCAGCTCAGAAACTAAAGCAGCCCACAACCATTCCTATCACCAACAGTTGCATCGCTTCTAGTCGCAACACTGCAACCATGACATCTGCTTGACAATAAAGATTACAATTAAGTGGATCACATAACAGGTAATTAATGAAGTGATATGGCAGACTACATTTCCTATTGAAACTTTTAGTAAATTTTTTGCCAATACTATGGATTTTATTATGTGAGGCTTATATGGGTATGGTGATTCTTCAATGTATTGAGTATTAGGACTCAGTTTTCTTTTCCATATTCTATCATTAATAAAGACTATGTCACTTTTAGGAATGATATAGTTTTTACAGATTAACAATTAAACAGCTATTTGACAGGATTAATACCATTGAATATCAAAAGTTACCTGATAAATTAATACTAATAAAAGGAATAGCATTATTTTACAGACAAAATCAATCCATATCTAAGGGTACTAAGAAGTTATCTGAAAGAATTCATACTGTTGAATTTTGACAATCAAAATTTGTTTAAAAGTTATGATAAGTTATCAGATAGAGTATCTCTCCAGGATGGCAATCTGCACACAATTCAAGTAAAGGCCAAGGATGAGATGTTATCTTTAAAGGAGAAACTTCAGAACGTGGAATCACATGAGTAGAATGAGGACCAGAGTCAAGGTGCCTCATTGATATCACTAGAAATATATACGGGCAAGGAGATTTAGGCTTTACAAAAGACAAAAATAAAAATATTTGAAATAATTGAGGAAATTATTGGAACTGATGAACAGGGAAAGAAGGCACAAGGACAGATTGGAAAATGACCAATAGCTGTCAGAGATGACTTTTTAGCTTCCTACCCTGTAATCTGCTCTGACAAAGCATTAAGTTCTAAAGGCCCAAAAAAGATCCAAAGAAGGTAGATGGATACCTATAGGAATGAATGATCTAATAGAAAATGAGCGAGCTGTTGTAACTTTTGGTGTGCACTACACGTGTGTTAGGGAGATGATAAAGACATGGTCTTCTATCATTAAAGCAATGCCACATGGCCGCATTCAGTTACATTCAGCAGTCCTGGATGATGTGCCTCAATTAATCTTTAAAATTTATTTCAGAGAAGAGGCAAACATTTTGTAGCAACAGGGAAAAGCAAAAGGCTTTGATACTTCCCAAGGTAAAATTCTTGGTGAAGGCCCTTATGCTGACCCACAGGGTCAAGTTCTTTAAGATGATCAAATCTTGTCCCTATGCCACAAAACAGCCTTAAATCCTTGGGCTAGGATACAAGAACTAAGAAATAGAATTGAATCATATACCAGCATTAAACAGGGCCAGAGGGAACCCTTTACTGTCTTTTTACAAAAATTAATTAAGGTTTTACAGATAGGAGTAACAGACCCTGATGCTAGATGGGAACTTATTGAATCTCTGGATCTTGAAAATGCCATCTTAAAATACAAAAATTTACTTGGGCCTTTAAAGGTTAGGTCAGAACCCATGGATGAATGGATACTGCATACTGTGAACATTAAGACATTTGACTATAATACTGAATCTTGGGTAGGAGAAGCCATTTTCAAAGGAATGAGGAGACATGAAAATCCCAAATGATTTAATTGTGGTAGAATAGGACATCTGAAAAGGGATTGTAGACAAGGAATTCCTAGAAATAACATCTTCACTGGGAATGGCAAGAATAGGAGGACTCAATTTTCTCATATATGTAGAAGGAGTAGCAAAGGCAGACAATGGACCAATGAATGCAGATCAACAAAAGACAGACAAGGCAACCTGATACCATTGGGAAACTCCTTGAGGGTCCTCTTGGAGGCCCCCAAGCCAAAAGTGGCCTAGTCATTCCTAGTAACTGAAGATGACATGTCTCACAATGAAAATAAAAAAAGCTTTCTATAAAAGACCATACTGTTCTAGATGACAGCATAAACATGAAGGATAAGTCAAAAATTCCAATGGGAAATAGAACACATATTCTGGCAAACTTCTCTAAACAATCAGAGACCAAAACTATAAGTGCTTATAAATGGCATTGTTGTTGTTGGTTTGATAGACCCTGGTGTGGATGTGAGTATCATTGCTCCAGAGTCTTGGCATTCAAATTGGCCTCTTCAACAGGCAAACATTCAATTCCTAGGAATTAGAAACATATCTCAAGTTAAAGAAAGCACAATATGGGTTTAATGTAGTGGGCCAGAAGGTCAAAGAGGGAAGATGAGGCCATATGTGGCTAACATTGTAGTAAATTTATGGGGTCAAAACCTCCTGCAGCAATAGAATACCAAGATTAATATTCCTGGAGTCCCAGGAACTCATAATTATGGGAAGGATATTATAAGGTACTATATACAAATGTCATCAGCTATTCATGCTATACAAGAACATAAAACAACTAACACACCAGTAGAGGTACCAACAGCCCTACCTTTAAAATGGTTAACTGAGAAGCCTATGTGAGTGAAGCAGTGACCTCTAGCTGAAGATAACTTGCATGCTTTAGAACAGCTGGTACAAGAGCAGTTAGATGATCTCCATATTGAATAATCAACCAGCTCTTGGAATTCTTCTGTATTTGTTTTAAAAATGAAATCTGGTAAATGGATAATGGTGACAGATCTAACAGCTGTCAATAAGATAAGTCAACCTACAGGGCCTCTACAATCTAGAATTCTTCTGCCTGCTCTATTAACAAAAGGATGGTCTCTTATAGTTATTGATTGGGAAGATTTTTTTTCTTCACTATACCTTTACAAGAAAAGGATAGAGAAAAATTTGCCTTTATAGTGCCTACTTATAATAATTCTCAGCCTACTAGGGGTTATAAATAGACTGTTTTCCCATAAGAAATGCTCAATAGCCTCACCCTGTGCCAATACTTTGTAAGTAAGGCATTGGAAATAAGACATAAACAATTTCCTAAGTTTATAATTTACCATTCCATGGATGACATTTTGCTATGTAATTCAAACATGGATAATTTAGAAAGAATGTTTAAAGAAATAAAGAATTTTTTTCCAAAATGGGGATTACAAATTGCTCCTGAAAAAAACACAGAGAGGAGATTCTGTCAATCACCTAGGTTATAAAATAGGTTTGCAGAAAATTAGGGCACAAAAGGGACAAATTAAGAGGGACTGATTATGGACTTTTAATGACTTTCAAAGATTGTTAGGAGATACTTCCAGTCTATAACTGGCTGTTGGGATAACACCTGATCTAATAATTTATTTAAACAAAATCTTAGATGTGATAAAGACTTGTATATTCCCAGAAAATTAACAGCTGAAGTAGAAAAGAAATTAAAAATTGTTGATAAGAAATTGCAGGAGGCACATATGGATAAGATGAATCCAAATCTTAATTATATTCTAGTCATATTGCTTTCAAAAATTTCTCTTACAGGAATTTTAATGCAAGAAGATGTTTATATCTTAGAATGGATCTTTTTACCACATAAACCAAGTATAAAGTTAAAGACTTATGTGGAAAAGTTTCCGATTAATTATTAAATGTAAATTGAGGGTTCATCAATTAGCAGGTATAGACCCAGGGACATTATAGTGCCTTTCACTACTGATGATACAAAAAAGTTATGAGAAGACAATGAACTATGGCAAAGATCTTGTGCTAATATTTTGGGAGAAATTATCCCTAAAGTGATAGACTTAACCTTATAAAGAGAACTTCTTGGATTCTTCTCCAAATTGTATGTGATACCCCAATAACTGAAGCCCATACATTTTATACTGATTCAAATAAATCAGGGAATATAGGTTACAAATCAGAAGAATTAAGTAAGGTGAAACAAAGTCCTTATAATTCTTTCCAGAAGGCAGAATTATATGCTATTCTCATGGTGCTAAGGCATTTTAAAGAGCTTCTTAATATAGTTACTGATTCACAATATGCAGAAAGAGTTATCTTGCATATTGANAAAGAAAGAGTTTTCTATTACATGGCAACAAGCTAAGGAGATTATAAATAGATGCCCTACTTGCTCTTCCAATAACCACACACCATTACCTGGAGGGACTAACCCAAAGGTTACTAAAAGGAATGAAATCTGGCAGATGGATGTGTTCCACTTTGCAGAATTTGGAAATTAAAAATATGTACACCACACCATTGACATTTATTCAGGTTTTAGTGGGCAACTGCTTTAAGCTCAGGAAAGATTCAGTAATCACACATTTATTAGAAGTTATAGCCATCATGGGTATACCTGCATAAGTAAAGACAGATAATGATCCAGCTTATATCTCTAGGAAAATGAAGCCAGTTTTTGCTTTTTATAATACTAAGCATCTTATAGGTATCCCACATAATCCTACAGATCAGGCAGTTATAGAAAGATCAATGAACTAAAAAGGATATGTTAAACAAACAGAAAATGGTGGAAATGCCTCCAGAAATAGATTACATAATGATTTATTAACCTTGAATTTTCTTAATGCTAATGAGAAAGGGACAACAGCAGCAGAGAGATATTGGATAATAGAAAAGTCTTTGAAATTAAATCAACTGGCTTATTTAAAAAATGTGTTGATTTCACAATGGAAGACGGAAGATGTGCTATATTGGGGAAGGGTTTTTTCTCTTGTTTCAACAGGAAAAGAAAAATTATGGATACCATCAAAATTTATAAAGATTCAGTTTGAATAGGAGAAACCTATTGAAAAAGAGAAATGACAGCTCATCCACAATGGGAAAAAGCATACAGATGGAAAGGAACCTCATAAGGGTTGGGGCAGGGTTCTGTTCTTATCTTTGCAGGAAAACACTCATCTTCAGAAATTCAAGAGACACTGGATATTTGAAGGCTGACAGATGGCAAAATAACTATTCACTAAGGATTATAAAAAATAAATATGACTCATAAGTACAGGTAATAAAACATATATTAAACACACACATAGCTGTCTATCTATCGAGAGAGAGAGAAAGAGAGAGAGAGAGACAGACAGACAGACAGACAGACAGAGATGGATTTAGAGTTGGACAACTGCTCTGTTTTTCTCTAAATCCAAGAATGTTTTAAAAAAAATCAGAGTTTCTCATGTCAAGATCCACTTTGTATGGGATAGAAAGAAAAAATAATTTAGAGAAAAATTACTCTTCTTCATACTATCATACCTTTCATTGAATATATATGTCTGTATAAATAATATATAAGTTTTCCACAATGAACAATGAATTTTCCTGCAGTAATCTTTGAAGTTTCCAGGAAGGAGATGAGGCCCCAAACAACTCTACCTTGTTGAAATAATGTCATGATTCCGATAGCGCTATGACAAGAACTGTTTTGGGTATCAGCTACTCAAGATGGTTCCAACGTGGTTAGCTGAATTGGTACACTTTTTTACAATGTTCTGGCCAGATCTCCACATAGAAAATTCAGAAGAACAATACCAGATACTCAGAGACTATTTGCAATTATACCAGACAGCAATCTTGGAACTTAATCAATATTTTACTTTCACAAGATCCCATAGAAACAACATTGCCCCCTGACATCTGAAAGTAATTCTAGAAGATGATGTTCCCTCTCCCAACAAAGCTTGTCCTCAGGGTTAGGGATATCATTTAGGGGTTTATTATAATTCACATAGGGTTGGAGCTTGGGGGAAAAATTTTATAGGCTTAGGGATCTCTTTGAAAAAAAGGGGGGAAATTAGATAGGGTAATAGATAGGTATGAGCGTACTCACACTAATAATAACAGTGAGTAATAGATTGAATACTTGTGAGTTATTATTTATAGACAATTACATTGGTATAGATTCATGTATATTGGTACAAAGTTAAATTATATTGAACATTGTGTGCATGCTTCTACCTCCTCTAAAACCTTTTTTATATATTGATACATATTTATCATATTTCAGTGTACACTTCTACCTCTGATCAAGATACTTATCCATTGTTTATATTTTGAGATCATTGTCTTCACTTGTTGTACATTTGTTTATTGTATAATATTCTAATATGAAGTCTTAGTCTTTAGGTTATATAGGCATTAAGAATTATAGATCAATAGTCATCTGTGTTTGTCATATTTATAGTTAGACTAATCAAGTTCTTTAAATACATAGAGATCATACTCTTCATAGATAGGTAATCTTCAGCCACTTCAAAGAGCTGTAGAATATGGGATTTAAATATCTTAATATTCTATTGAAGTGAGACACAATTGCTCCTGACAGCACCAATCTATTCCCAAGAGAATGTTGAGCACCAGAGACACCCCACTTGGAACTTGTTTTCTTCTTGGCAAAAGTGGCCTTTGGGTAAAGAAATGCCCATTCCTCAACCACTAACAAGACACGTGTTATCCAGAAACAGATAAGCAGGACTGTGAAATCTTGCCAAGACAGGGTAAGATGGTTTTGAAAATTTTCCTGCCTCTGAAAATGGTCTGTCAGTTACTTTAGGATTTAGCCAAAGTTGGTTGCTTCAATGTTGCAAATGAGACTTCGGATTATTGCCCAGGTAGCCAGTTGTTTCTGTCATTTGTTGCACATTTTGGAAGTTGCTTGCTTGCACTTCCTGCTTACTCAAGTAATATTATTTCCCTTCTCTGGTCTTCCACGGGCTTGAAGACTAGATAATTGTAGTTACTTACCTCTCATGACTTTGTCAAGTTATTTATTATACAAGACTTAAACTAGTTAGGATAGGATAATTATTTAATATATATTTTTCTTGCTGTATATAATTTTATGTTGGACTTAGAACTCTCTTCTTTTAACAAAAGGGGGGTGCTGTAGGAAGTCTTACAGTTAGTGGTTACCTGCCCACTGGGGCATGACCTCTTATACTATATAAGTCAATGTCAAACATGAGTCCAGCCTCTCTTTTCTGGCTGTGGGATTCGGTTTCTGATCTCTGTTTCAGCAGAGGATTCTGATTTGTGAGTCTACCTCTAAATAAATAACTATTTCTCAATTCTGAGATAGTGTGGGATTTCTTTTAAGTGTCCTTCCACATATAACTCCAGGAATCACTCAGAATTTTTGCCTTCTATCCTTTAAAATAATTCCAGCTAACCTATACAATGATTTTTTTTCCTGCTGATATTTAGAATGGGTGCCCACCCCAGAGACAGACCATCCCAAAGATCTTGGCATATTTATCAGACGTTTACTTCTTGAATTTAGTTGTTCAATATTTATTTGATACTTTAGCATAATACTCTAGATTAACTTTTCTTAGCCTGTTATACTTCATTTCTAACATCATAAAACGTTGCTTCATCCCTTCATTCTGTTAAAATTGTTTTCTGATATTCAAATTAAATATAAATAGCCATTGTGTTTGTGGACATCAAGTTATGTCATTAATATTACTAAATAAGACACTCAAATACAGAATGTACATATTTTTATAGTACAGATGAAAATCAATAATCTCTTAGTAAACTGGATGAGGCTTTTATGATGACGTTTAAGGTAGTCATCAATTTGACTACAGGGCAAGGCCAGTTTTTGTGTCCTCTCTACTATTGCTTAGAGTTTTTAGCTGAGGTCATTCTTGTGGGATTATGAGAATTTCTGTAGTGTCAGATTTCATTCTGGTCCCATAATATCTCCCTCAATTAAGATATCTATTTCCTTCCTCTCCATCTCTTTCCATCCCTCATCTCAACCATCCAATTTCTTCAAGTTCTCCTTCATCCTCCCATTCTCCCCTCCTCCTTCTCTTTTGCCTTTCTTTCTCCCCAATCCCCATGCTCCCAATTTTGTTAGGAGATCTTGTCTATTTCCCCTTCTTAGGGGGAATTTATGTATGTTCTTTTAGATTTCTCATTTTCTCTTTGTTAATCTAGTTTCTCTGTAGTCATGGATTATAGGCTCCTTAGTCTTTGCTTTACAACTAGTATCCACTTATGAATGAGGACAATCCATGTCCATCTTTCTAGGTCTGGGTTTTCTAGTTCCATTCATTTCCACACAAATTTCAAGATGTCGTATTTTTTACCAGCTAGTAGTACATCATTGTGTAAACATGCCACATTTTCTTTATCTATTCATCGGTTGAAGGTCATCTAGATTTTTTTCCAAGTACTGGATATTACAAAAATGCTGCTATGAACATAGTTGAGTACATGTCCTTGTGGTATGATTGAGCATCCTTTGGTTATATTCCAAAAAGCGGTATTGCTGGGTCTTGAGGTAGGTTGATTACCATTTTTTTTTCTAAGAAACCACTGTACTTGTTTATTTCCAAAGTGTTTGAACAAGTTTGCATTCCCACCAGCAATGGAGGAGTGTCCCATTTATTCTACATTCTCTCCAGCATAAGCTTTTCTTGGTGTTTTTATCTTAGTCATTCTGACTGGAGTAAAATGGCATCTGAGAGTCATTTTGATTTGCATTTCCATGTTAGCTGAGGATGTTGAATATTTCCTTAGGTGTGTTTTAATCATTTGTGATTCCTCTGCTGAGAATTCTCTGTTTAGATATGCATCCATTTTTAAGTGGATTATTTGGTATTTTGATATCTATTTTATTGATTTCTTTATATTAGAGATCTGTTTGTCTAAGTTTTAATTTACCATTCAAATGTAGCCTTATCACCATATAATACTTTCTGTTCTTCAGTCTCATTATCTCTAAAGTGGTTAAATTTTGAGCTTGGTCCAGTAATTTCAACTAATGTACATGAGACTAGAAACTATATGGTGACTTTTACTTGCTTTACCATGTAAACAAAATTGATAATAAAATTATAAAATCATATGTGCTTGTAAACTTATCATTGTAATTATTAATTATTGACATTATTACATTTTAATAGAGTAGCCATCTTGACCACCTTTTGAAAACTTGTGGTTGTCAACTGGAATCAGTAATGTCTTAAAGAGAGATAAAAATAACTGATACTTGCTCTAACCTATATATATATATATATAATCACAGCACACTGCATAGGGGAATAAAGCCACTCCCAGAAGTTCCAGGTTATTAAATGAAAATACCAGTGCTGTAAATGGGCTCCCACCCTGTTATATTTTCACCATGGAAGATTCTTGGACCCCTAAATAATATGAAAAATCAACTAGGCTACTGATTGCCTAGCAATATTCATTGATAATACCCTCTCTTTAATGACCCAATGCTTTGGTAACAGAACACTATGAAGTTAAGCTGGACCTGAGCAAGAAACCACCTCCTTGCTGTTTAGTCCTGTTAGTGACACAAGGTGCTATGTATAATATTGGGAAAAAATGGTCAATGGTGCTACTTATTTATGTATTTGCTATTCAACAGTAATGATCAGAATGGCAAAGTGAACCAACAGCTACAATCATGGAAAGTTTGTTACAGGGATACACGCATTTTCTCATTGGATTAGATGATGTTTCACAGGAGAAAATAAATTTGTGGCTAGGGAGGTCATGGCTAGTGGTATGGAAGTTAGTACTATTGTTTTGTTAATATCCATGATGTTAATATCAAATGCAATTTTAAATAAATATGTTTATGTCTATAGTACAGTGATGCTGTGAGCTTTAGTCACAGACATTTATTTTTACATAGGTCAGCAAAGTCAGAAGCTCAATACTGGTCGAAACACACATTTTAAATAAATGTTGAAAATCCATTTATAAATGTATCATTAGTATACACTTCTTTAATGATGTTTCTCATCAGGAAATATCATTTAAAAGGGGACAGGAATAATGTAAGAGCAGAAGTAGAGAAGGAGAGAGAAAAAAACTATGTGAAAACTGACTTCTGGATATGACCTGGTTGTTACTCTCTTGAAATTAGAGCAGCAATCATTATTTGCACAGGATTTCCTCCAGACTGGGCCTGTCAGTAATTTGTGAAGATGGAGAGACTTCTAGTGACCAACCAATCCTTTTCTGTTTATATATACAGATAATGGTTGATTTTGAGGAGAAATATTTTATTCAGTGATATACTAAATAGTAAGATGCATTAACATGTTGCTGTAAATAAACTTTGATCTGTGATTCTCTAAATAACCTTAATGAAACTAAATAAAACACATCAAAAGACATTAAAGTAGAGAGTGCTAGGTTAAAGGCCACAAATATTAATAATAATGAAAAGGACAACACAAAGGATAATGGGCATGGAGAATATCATTGACATATATTCTTTACATGCATGAAAATTCATAAAAAAAACTATTATGAATACTGATCTATGCTAATTAAACATTAAGGGTATGGCAGTGTTTCAAAGGTCATAAATGAAGGTACATGCATGAACGGATATTGGTACTCCCAGAAGCCATAGGATATTAAACAAAATTCTATTGCCAGATAAGGCATACTTCCCTATGAGTGATGAAGCAGTGAGTACTGGTTATCCCTGAAATAGTTCAGGCTATTGTCATTGCTCTTGACTGTCTCCCTGAAATGGGTGATGAAAGTCTTGCTGTAGACACTGAATGCTGTTGTTGAAGGACATAATGAAAGGAAGATAGAACTGCGAAGGAAACTTCCGACTTTCGAGGTTTTGTAGTGTTAGAAGGTGCTATTCAGTAAGAAAAGTCATCAACGACCTCACTCAGATGTCGTCATTATGTGGTACAGCACGAGATATCCAAGCAGGGTGAGTCCAGTAATTAATAGCAGCGTGAGTGAACAATCACTTTCTGATTGGATCTAAATTCCTCTACACAGGACAGAGTACATGTACAGTGCTTTTAACCTGTTCAAAAGCCAATGGCTTGTGAGGCAATTGGCACTAGGGAAAAATCTATAACTGTCCTTCTGCTGAAGGGATATATCTATTCTCTAAATATTTATGTTTCTCTAGACAGATCAGTTCAGCTCTCAGATTTGATTTCACAAGATTCACTTCTCAAGAAACAGTGGCAAACACAAAGACTCCTGGCTGGTCACACTAATGAGAGCCTACAAGTTTTAAGTGATCTGCTTTATATGGGTCATCTGTAAATCCCCCCTTCCCCCAAATGATGAAAACTTCAGGATGTATCTTAAAAGGGGCATAGAAAGAGTATAAAAATGGCAGCATGGGTAGAAGTGTAATGCTGTCTTTTAGACATGGTGTGGGCAATGTATTTGTGCATCAGAGTAGCTATTGTTACCCACACAATAACTGCACAAGTTAGCATTCAAACCCAACATTCATAGTAGTCACATACCCACAACAGAGTACAACACACCAAACACACACACACACACACACACACAAAACAAAACAGGGAAGGAGAATTTGTTGTGAAGAAGGCATTCAGCAGGAGAGGGAAGGGAATAAGTGATCGTTATATGTTCAAAATACATTTCAAATATATGTGTTTTTCACATATTACATAGTTCACGCATATATATATATATAAAAGTGTCAAAGAATAAATATTTACAATATGTGATATATGTATGTAACTTGTATGTAAATACACTTTACTGAGATAAATAAAGATATGTATAATTATTCACTAACATCACTTGGATGATAGAAAAATCAGGATTTTTCTAAAAAGTATAACAATTTATAATTTAAAAATTGATTATTCCTAATCTTGATTTTGAAAAATGATTATGAGATTATCTGCATTTTTAAAATAATTAGTGCTCTTTCTATGATGTTTCAAGATGAAATACAATTATAAGCAAGAAAATGATTCCTTGTCAAATCATAATTTTCATTTAATTTTTGTTTCTTTAAACTTACTATTATTATATATTGGTACATAATGATATGAAAATCTTAAAATAAATAAAAACCTATATAAGTTATTAAAATTATTATATCCTCATGTGTATCTTGTAGACAAAACCCCTTTATAGAATGAGCATGTGTCTCACTTCAGTTGAGGACAGCATTTGGAATTTCAGTCTGTGCATAAATTTTGAAGGTACAAATTGACAAGATGCTTGATGACATGTCAAGAAATATTTTCAAATATCTCTGGTGTTGGCACAATTCAGATTCAAATAAGTTGTCTGTCACAAACAATTTATATATAAACTGGTAAATAGGATGGAAAGAGAGGGCAGAAATGAGAACAGGGAAATCATCCTGAGCTGTATTTCAGAGTGCCACAGATATGTAAATACCCTGTACATGGTCACTGCTACTGCAAAAAAATACATAAAAATATTTTAACACAGCTAAAATACATATATTAAACAGAACTAAATTTTATAAATCATAATTCAGAATATATTTGAACATGTCTGCCTTTTTTTATCAGGCTCTTTATAGTGAAGGCATTGAACATGATCCCAATACACTTCTGTGTGAGAAGCAGCATTTGTCAAAAAGTTGATTTATGTCACTTAAGCCATTGCATAACATAAAAGAAATCCCATTGTTTTTGTTTCTTTCTGCTTTAATTTAATTGACTTCCAGAACCTTTACTAATCTTTACTAATATATACCTCCAATAATAATTAGTTCTTCAATTTTCCTGCAACAGAAGGCAATGGAGCAATGGTTCTACCTGAGCATGTAAAGCAAGTACTCCCAGAATTTATTAAGTGTAGACTTAGTACATGTCTGATCTTTTAATAATATTATCTGAGTCTATCAGCTTGAAATTCATTTACCAATGTTCCTACAACATTAATTTTTAATTTGTGTGCTAACTATTTCTGACACTTTGAATGAAAAGTTGAGGTGAACTAATTAAAACTAATTCTTAAAATGAATTAAGAGTAGAAGGCCAACATGAACTTTATGATACCTGTCTTAAAACACAAACTGAGGGGTTAGAAAGATCAACAAAATGTACATTTGCTGCTCTTGCAAAGGATCTAGGTTTAATTCCCTTACATAATGATTCACGTTTATCTGTAAAACAAGGAATTCGGATCTCTGTAGGCACCAGGTCCACTTGAAGTTCTCACATCAACCTCCAGAGGTAAAACATTTATGCAAATGGATTAATTAAAAGTGGAAGGACACAAACTATTAATACATAAAATAATTCATCAGGGAGTTTATTAAGTGATTTCAAAAGTAGTATTTTGTTTGAGAAATGGTAAGCTGTTAGAAGAAACCAAAAGCACTTCTTGCTATTTCATACTCCTACAAAGCTTCTTAGGTAAGTAGAGAGATTGCAGGGATGCAATACTTACTGGGAAACACCTGCAATGTGGATATTGCTTGGAATGCTTAAGAGCATTTGCTTTTTAAAATTAGCAAGTGAAAAAGGTGTGAAAGAATGTGTGTATTGAGAAATAGGTAGCAACCAAATTATTAAGCCTCTTTAGGACATTTTAAGAGAGTTGGCAAGTAACTTTCCTGTCATAGGTGAGATAATCATTTATTTTTAGTGAAATATATTACTACCAGACTGATAATCTTGAAGAGCATGCTTATATCTAGGACAAGAAAGTGCATCTGAAGGTATTGGGATTGTGACAGATGACAAGACTTAGAATAGCAGTGCCATCAAAACAGGGTAAGTTTTCAATGCCACAACCAGACACTGGGAAACTTGAAAGTCATGTTAAACTGTCCAAAACTTGAAGTGGAAACTCAGTGTCATCAGGGCCTTAGGATCAGAGAAGCAAGTGTACGGTAACTGCAGTAACTCAAATTAAGGCATTACTTCAGCAACTCAGCAGGCAAGAGTGAGGGAAAGGAGGTTGTCTCCAACTGTTTGTGAACTATGATTAAAAACCTGATTCATCACTCAATTATACACTCATGATTCAGAGGCAAAGAGCTCCTGAAAAGGATCAAAGAACCGAGATGAAATTTGACTTAGTTGAATTTTTAGTTTGAGTCTAAACTACAGAATCCAGAGACTTTAAGTATATTATATTAAATGCTTGAGAAAAAACCACACATACTCAAAGAAAGAAGAGATAGAATAACATAATATAATTCCTTCCTTCTTCCTTCCTTCCATTGCTGGTAGGAGTTGTATAGCAGGGTGAGATTGAAGGATGTGGAAGAGGAGTATATTAAAATAATATAATTCATATCATCTCAACAAACAAAGAAAACATACTTTGGGCAAAAATTATAGACATTGTTTTGCATATGTATATGTTTGTTGTGTCTGTTTTTTCATTTGTGTGTATAAACAGATATTTATTGCAGGTAGGTATAAACATTTTTGTTGTGAGCAGGTAGAGAGCTGATATTGATGTCATGAGCTTTTCTTGATTGATCACTACATTATTCAATAACACAGGTGCATTCAGTTTAACCCAGACTGCACCAAAATAATAAGTCTAATGGAGAATCTTGCTTTTCAATCTCCTTCCTGGATTCTAAGTACTGGAAGTACATGAAGTCCCCACACATTTCTATCCTTGGAAAGGATATCAGCATCATAACTCTAGAACAGTGATTCCTTTGTCCATTGTGACTTCTACCCAGGCAAAAATGTACTACTTTAAAAATTAGGTTCATTAGATCAGTCCCACCGTCTCCGTGAGTAGGCGCACCCCTTCCAGTCCTGACTTCTTTGCTCATGTTCTCCCTCCTTCCTCTCTTCATCTAGACCTTGGGAGCTCAGTCCAGTGCTCCAATGTGGGTTTCTGTCTCTATCTCTATCCATCACCAGATAAAGTTTCTATGGTGATATGCAAGATATTCATCAGTGTGGCTATGGGATAAGGCCAGTTCAGGCGCTCTCTCCTCTGCTGCCCAAGGACCTAGTTGGGGACATCTCCTTGGACACCTGGGAACCCCTCTAGAGCCAAGTCTCTTGCCANTTTCTTTGGGTTCTCCTTCTTATTTAGCTTCTCTAGGATCACGAATTATAGGCTTAATGTCCTTTGTTTATGGTTAGAATCCACTTATGAGTGAGTACATACCACATTCATATTTTAGGGATTGGGTTATCTCACTCAGTAAAAGTGTTTTCTCAAGGCCATCTGGAATGGAACTGAACAAGCATGTGATTAAACCGAAATCTCTGAATGTGGCTGACAATGAGTGCAGACTGAGAAGCCAATGATAATGACACTGGGTTTTGATTCTACTGCATGTACTGGCTTTTGGGAGCCTAATCTGTTTAAATGCACACCTTCCTAGACCTGGATGGAGGCGGAAAGGCCTTGGACTTCCCACAGGGTAGGGCACCCTGACTTCTCTTAGGACTGGAGAGGGAGGGGAGGGAGAGTGGGGGAGTGGGAGGGAAATGGGAGGATGGGAGCAGGTGGAAATTTAAAAAAAACAAATTAATTAAAAAAAAAACAGAAAATAGGTGGAGCAAGCCATGAAGATCAAATCAGTAAGAAGTACCCTCCATGTCCTCTGCATCAGCTCCTGCCTCCAGGTTCCAGCCCTGCTTGAGTTCCTGTTAATGACTTCCTCCAATTACAGACTATTATCTGGAAGTATAAGCCAAATAAACCCTTTTATTCCCCCCAAAAAAGGTTTATTTTTATTTTATGACAGTGAATGTTTTTCCTGCATTCATGTCTGTGAGCCATTTGTGTGTCTTATGTGCATTGGGCCAGAAGAGATACCATTGATATCCTGTAACTAGAATTACAGATGGTTGTGAATTGGTATGTGGGTTCTGGGTACCCAGTACTTGTCGTATGGAAGAGCAGCCAATGCTCTAAGTGCTAATTCAACTCTATACCACCAAGTTCACTCCAAGTTTACCACTTCTTACTGGTAAATTACTAAGCAAAATAATTATATAAAAAAGACCTCAACCGAATATAAACCTGCAGCAGTCACCAATTTTAATAACAAAACTAAAGGCTTTCTTTCTCATATCAGATCTATTAATTATAGCATTGCCCTGCTCCATAGTGCTGTAAGTCATAACAAAGTAATTAGGCTTTATTTCTAAATATAGGACCTTCCACTCTAAGTTTCTAGGAGAAAATGTAAAAGAAATCTTGGCATTGATTGTAGAAAACTTTTATTGGATAAAATTCCAAAAGCACAGACATGTAAAGCAAAAATAGAAAGTAAGAATATACAAAATGGAAAGTATCTTTAGACCATAGGAATTACTGAACAGAATGACAAGAGCAGCTTATGAATTAGGCAACATATTTACAAACCATCTATATGACCAAGATTTACCTTTTAAAATGTAAAGAACTTTTATAACTAAAAGTAATAAATAATTATAACATCGACAACGATGGTGGGTAGACATTCTTCCAAATTGACACACAAATGGACATAAGAGAAAATGAGAAAGGCATTCATCATTTTGGTCATCTTTAAAATTCACACTTGAGCAATAATGAGGCATTATTTCACACTAGTTAGCATAGCTAATAGTTGTACAAAGGGTATGAAGAAATTCAAATTATTGAGCAGTGTTAGTGGGATTTAAAATGATACTGCATTTCAGAAATGCAATGTGAAGAATTTCTAATGGGAACATAAAACATTGCATATGTTCCACACATAATAGTTGTGCTTCATAGCAAACTCATTGAATGTCTCTTTCTTCTGTCTGTTACTGTCCTATATATTGGTCTCCGCCAGAAACAGTCATGGGAAATTATAGATAGATAAACAATGCTAGCCACACAATGTTAAAGAGGCAGTGCAGGTGAAACAGCTATTATTGCCAGACTGCTGGAAAGTGAATACTATCCTTCTTGTCAGGGATGACATTTTTGGAGAAATGATTTTCTTTCCAGTGGTGGTAAACTACAGTAATTGCATTTGCAAGAGGAATAAATTTTTATACACCAATCATAAAACATTGTACCCACATTTAACAACATGGTACTTTTTGCATAGTTGTCATTAACAGAGTAAGTATTATATACCACAAAAAGAATAAATAGAAAATAAAATAAATAAAAACATCACAAGGAAAAGTTTTCAGTTGGATTATTTCTGTTCTGTTTCTTTGTTGGTTGGATCATTGATGCACTCACTGTTCCAGGAGAATGGAGAGAACAGAAGCAGGAAATGCAGTTCAGATGGACCATAGAGACAGCCTTAAAGGAGATTACTTTAGTGACTCAGCTCAACTTTATCCCAGAGTATAAGGAATATATAGAGTTGGGAAGCCTAGGAACAAAGCCTACTTTGCATTAAGTGGCACGTGCCTATCATAAGGCTTCCTATGTGGCAGCAGGGAACAAAGTTCTTAGCACAAGTCTTAGTTACAATTTGTGTAGCAGGGATCTTCTAGAAGGAACCTGCAGAGGATCATCCCAGAGATAAATCCAGCATTCAGGCTTAGAGACAGTTTTTAGATAAGATCAGTCCTTTGAGCCCAGGGACATTCTCCAGATAAGGGCAAGTAGAGAGCAGGAAGTCTCTTGGTGGGGTGAGGAGGAGAGTCTGCATAATCATCACGATTTACAAGAAAACTGCCAGGCCATGATCAACTGCAAGTTCGGACCAACCAGCAAGGCCTCCCAACAATGTCCTTATTGTAATGATTGTTCCATCTCTTTAAGAGACAAGTCACGCCCACTCCCTCCACCATCCCCTGAGGCAGGCTGATCTTCAGCTTCTGGCCTGAGCTTGCTTTCTTTTCAGTCTAGGCAGCTTCGCTTCTGCCTCCCTCCCCACTTCTCCCCTTCCCCTGCTTCTCTCTCTCCTTCCCTCCCTCCCTCTCTCTCTCTCTCTCTCTCTCTCTCTCTC
>LOEQ01008292.1:27172-49161 GCA_001685075.1 Bramus lutescens
AGTGAAGATGAGGCAGGTGGGGAAGGGGCCCCTATATTTTGTTCAGGTACTGAGGGCCAAGAGAATAGGGTGCCAAGCTGGCTGGCTGGTCATTCACATTTTGGTCTGCCTCATATTCTTTCTTAATCCATTTTCTTTCAGCAGTATGTTGTTCAGTGTCCATGATTTTACAAGCTTTTTGTTGTATCTGTTTTTGTTGAAATCTAACTCTATTCCATGGTGGTTAGATAGGATGCAGAATGTTATTTCAATTTCTTGAATCTGTTAAGACTTTCTTATGTTCAAGAATGTACTTAGTTTTGTATGCCATCCCATGAATTGCTAAGAAAATGGGTATATTCTTTTGTGTTTGGGTAAAATATTCTATGAGTAACTGTTAGGTTCATTTAGTTTATAACTAAGCTGCAACATTTCTCTGTTTAACTTTTGTCTGGGCAACCTGTCAGAAAGAGTAGGATATTGAAGTCTTGCAATATCAGCATTCAATGTCAATAGTATTTAAGCTATAGTGGTATTTGTTTTATGAACTTGGAAACCCTTATGTTAGGTGTATAGAATTTAAGAATTGCCATGTCCTTTTGGTGATTTTTTTCCTTTAATAAATATGTAGGGTCCTTCCCTATTTCTTGTGATTAATTTTGGTTTAAAGTCTATTTTGTCAGATATTAAAATGGCTACACCAGTTTTCTTAGTTTAATTTGGCTGGAAAATGTTTTTCCATTTTTTTTATCTTGAGGTGATGTCTATGCTTGATGGTAAACTCTTTTTCTATGATATAGCAGAAAATGGACACTGTTTGTCATCCATTCTGCTAATCTGTATCTTTTTGTTGGAGAATTGAGACCATTAATATGGAGTTTCATCAATGAACAGTGGTTGCTGATTTCCATAATTTTTGTTGTATGGTGTGTGTTTCTCTTCTTTTGATTTGCTGGTCTGGGATTATTTATTCCTTGTGTTTTCTTGGGTGTGGTTAACCTCCTTAGGTTGAGGTTTACCTTCTAGTGCCTTCTGTAGGACTTGGTTTGTCGCTAGATATTGCTTAACTTTGGTTTTAACATGGGATGCTTTATTTTCTTTACCTATTGTGATTGAAAGTTTTGTTGGTTATAGTAATCTGAGCTGGAATATGTAATCTCATAAGAGTCTGTAGTACATCTTTCCAAGCCCTTCACTTTTTAAGAGTCTCTATTGAGAAGTAATGTATAATTCTAATAGTTTTGACTTTTTCTGTTATGTGGTATTTTCCTCTTGCAGCTTTTAATATTCTTTCTTTTTGAATGAGCAAAAGTGAATATCTTTAAAAAGAGAGATATTCCCATGTGGAGGGTGTATACATCTGTCCCAGGAAGGTATAGCAGGCTAGATTCAAGGGGCATTCTTATGGAGTAGACATCCTTCAAGTGTGGTTAGAAAGAAATTAAATGGAAGTGGACTCTGGTATTTGGAATCAAATTTTGTGGGAGGCAGAAGCCAGAGAAACAAATGATCTATGCATACTTTAAGAGTGTCAAATCAGCAGTGTGGCTTGGAGCAGCTGAGTTTCTTAGAAAGGAATTCATTTATGAGATTTCTATGGTTTTAGCACCAAGTGAATGACAAAAATCGAGAACCTGACTGCCACTAGGTATGGGTGATGAGAAGGTTTATGGTAATATGAGGAATAGATGCTGCATCTGGAAGGGTCTAGACTGAACCAGGCCATGTGGTGAGGGCCAGGAGAAGAGCAAGAAAGGAAAAGCAGAGAAATGAAACAAAGAGAGTACTTGGGAATTCAGAGACCAAGAGGCCAAAGGAACTGAGTAACCTAAATGGCTGGGTTATATAGGGAAGAGCAGCTTGGGGAAGGGAAGCCTCATCTAGGTTTTGAGCTGGAAAGTTTAGGGTAGGTGGCAGGGTATGCTGGCCATGGCAATTCTGTAACATAGGCAGCGCTTTCACAGAGAACTCCCGTTCTCAGTTCAGGTGTGTCCAGAGGTTGACCTAACCCATGGAGTCTCTCTCAGATGTGTCCAGAGGATGACCTAACCCATGGAGTCTCTCTCAGATGTGTCTAGAGGTTGACCTAATTCATGGAGTCTCTCTCAGGTGTGTCCAGAGGTTGACCTAATTCATGGAGTCTCTCTCAGGTGTGTCCAGAGGTTGACCTAATTCATGGAGTCTCTCTCAGGTGTATCCAGAGGTTGACCTAATTCATGGAGTCTCTCTCAGGTGTGTCCAGAGGTTGACCTAATTCATGGAGTCTCTCTCAGGTGTATCCAGAGGATGACTTAATCTATAGAGTCTCTCTCATGTGTGTTCAGAGGTTGACCTAATCCATGGTATCTCTCTGTGTGTCCAGAAGATGACTTAATCCATGGAGTCTCTCTTAGGTCTGACCAGAGGTTGGCTTAATCCATGGTATCTCTCTCATGTGTGTCTAGAAGATAACCTAATCCATGGAGTCTCTCTCAGGTGTGACCAGAGGCTGACCTAATCCATGGAATTTCTCTCATGTGTGTGTAGAGGATAACCTAACCTATGGAGTCTCTCTCGGGTGTGACCAGAGGTTATTCTAATTCATGGTATCTCTCCCAGGTGTGCCCAGAGGATGGCCTTATTCATGGAGTCTCTCAGGTGTATTTAGAGATTTGCCTCTAGGTAATTCTAGGCACTGTGTATTTTACAATCAAAATTAATCATCACACTAGTCATCAAAATTTATAAACTTCACACCCAAAATCTTTAAGGTGTAATGGTTTTAATTAGATGCCCCCCCTCCATTGACTGGGCTTTTGAATAACTGGTCCCTAGTTGGGGGGACTACTTGGGTAGATTTTGGAAGGGTGGCCTTGCTGGAGGAAGTATGTCTCTGGGTAGGAATTGACAATTTAAAGAGTCTTTAGTTTTGCTTATTCAGCTTCATGGTTGCAGTTCAAGATGTAAGTATGCCACTACTGCCACATGGCTGCTGCTTCCCCTACTGTCACAGTAATGGACTCTTATTCCTTTGGAACAAAAGCACAAATAAACTATTTCTTCAATAAATTGCCTTGGTTTTTGTGATTCATCACAGAAACTGAAGAGACTAGCACACTAGATTAGCAGTTTATGTGCTAAAGTGTGTACACAGGATGCTTAGGCTATTTTGGTCATATTTGTCAATTACAAGTATTCTGGTACCAAATTAGAAATCAAACCCAGGTATACAAATAGAGGTATATATACATATACATCTATATGTGTGTGTGTGTGTGCTAAAAATCAATCTTTTCTTCCTAAAGACCACTCCATAGCAATATAAAACACTGACAATATGAATGGCAATGTATTTCCAAAGTGCTAAAAAATAGTTTTAAATACTAATGAAGCATCTCATTTTAGATCTATTTTCTCAGTTTTTATTTAGAAATCTCAGTAAAACAGCATCACAGTTTAGAAATATTTTAATCTCACTGTAATTCAACACTTAAAAAGTTACTCATTTCTGATTTTCAACAATGAAATTTATAAAAATAATTTTGCATTTATAAAATGAATTGTTATCTCACAATAAATTATTTATATCTGTCACCTGAAAAGTGTATTTTATAAAAGCAATGACTTTTCTTAACAATATCATGACAATACATTGAAAACATCAGTTCTTCTTTGTCCACCTTTCTGGCAGCTTGATGTATAAAAATACTATATTACAAATTCCCTGACAATAGTTATCAAAACAAGATTATTAGCAATAGTTTCTAAAACATAACTCTTTTGTAAATTTTTTTGAACACATTATTTACCAAAATATACATTTTATATTCTGTGTTTTTAGATGATTTGCTATGGTCTGAATGCCCAAATGTCTCTTCACTTATGTTGCTACACAGTCAAAAATATGATGCTATGCAGAGATGGGGATACTGGAAGGTGAAGAGGTCACGAGGGTGGAGCCTGCATGAGGGCGAATGGTATTCTTACAAAAGTGGTCCCTGAGAGTTGTTCCACAAATAACCATCTATAGATCAGTGAGAGAGAATCTGGTAATTCTTAGCTCATGGGCTTCCTAACATGGACAGCGATGACAAATAAATTTATGTTGTTTACTCTTCCCAGTATATGGTATTTCCTTATAGTGGCCAGGTAAACTTTTTTTTTATTTTAGGAGAATAACATTAAACAATTAAACAAAACCTACAAATGTTATTTATACTTATGAGATTTAGTTACTTGCTTGTTTCATGGAACAAGAGTAAATTTTCAAAATATTAAGAATTAAGGAACCCCTCTTTCTCTTTCTCTCCCCTCCCACTCACTTAATGTTATATTTTAGTTCACAAGGGTAGTTGCATTTGAAGAAGTACAGTTGATTCTATGAAACGCTGATAGCTTTTAGAGCTGAGTTAGTTCATATGAAAATGGTCTTTGTACCACTAGGAAGATGGAAACAATGATTCATAGTCTGAGAAACTGGGAAGGTCCCTGGAAAACCTTAACCCCAAATCTTACAACTTTGGATGCTTTTTATCTTTTGATATATATTCAATTTTATATACTTATATAATAATATTTATATTTATGTATTCAACCATTTTCACTACTTCTGTAAATATAACAGGGAAAGAACAAGAAAGGCTGGGAGAAGGAAAGCACGTGCACACAGAGGCGGGGCTATTGCTGCTTCATGAGGTGTCCTATAATTAATGCCTTGAAAATAAATTCCAGATGTAGGTAAACTCAACTAGTTGGGGCTACTTTTCAGTCTAGAATTAGATGTTTAGTATATTCCTATGTTGCAAATTTCCCTAAGTCATAAAAACCAAGCTTGTGAACTTTTATCTTCTTTAGTGCTATAGGAAAAGATGTGAGGATTGTAAAAGGTACAAAACTGATCTCTGATCCTCAGTCAAATACTGTAAGCAGCTGTGTACTCATCACCTTCATTCATGAGCACTATGGCAAACAATATTCCATCGTCAGCCTGTGTATATTTTAAAAACCGCACCCTTAACCAATCTCATTAAAACCAACCAGATCTGGGTTTGCAAAACGTGTTCAAAGACATGTTCCCCAGTGTCCTTTCTCCCAGAGTTGTGTAACTTGAGCTGACACAGGTTCATATAGAAAGACTCTCCTGGTTTCCCAGGGAGCTGGTGTGGGGATGTGCCAAGGTCTAATGAATGAGTGACTTTCCATATTTCCTAAGAGTGAGACATAAATTCCCCTTTATATTGAGCCATTGTTTGGCATTATTTTATTTTACTTTGGCTTGTATCATCACTAAAAGAAGCAATATGCCTTCCCTTAGCAGACCTCTTCAAATTTAGTCACATTGCAGAGAATATCCAGTCGTCCTTAAAATGCTGTTACTTCTCTGAAGTTAACATAGAAACATTTGCTGCAGGCAGCAGAAGGCCCTGACATATTATCCTTTCGAGAAATTCTCTATTCCACAGCTACCGGTCACCTTCTCTAATCTTCAAGTGTACAGTTTATTTTTTTAAATAGTGGTTTATTTTTATATTACCTAGTGTTGCTGATCTACTTTTAACCAAAAAGAACATTTAATTCTGCACCACATTACAACAAAGCAATTATTTACAGATTTAAATTAATACTATGAAAAAAAAATGAAAACCATACACAAGATCCCAGTAGCTTGGGTACAGTGCAGGGATAGTTGGAAACAAAACACTATAAAAAACTTCAAATTCAAATATACAGAGGTTGCATGGGAAAGCTTTACTTTACAGCAACTATAAGCATAATGTGGTTACAAACAAGAAAATAGGATACCACCTTACAACAGCACCGTGGAGAAGCAAGCCTTGCCTAAAAGTTGGCAAAACTACCATCCTGAGACATTTCAAGAGCATTGTGTTTCACATTTACACAGTACCATTCGGAAGCGAGCACATTCTCACAAATGCTTTTGTTTAGAGAGGGACTGGTGTGAAATGACGGACGCTTGGTTGGCAGTGATTTTGTACTGTTCTTGTCCAGAGCCCTGGGGTGGGGAAGGGAGTGGGGTTTCCGGAGTTGCTGAAAAGGAAACACAGAATAATGTGTTAGCCGTCACTCTGCCGCACCGCACAAGGTCCTACAGAATGTCAATAGGCATTATTATATTTAGAGGAAAAGGTCACATGTAAAGCATTGATGTTTAGAATGAATTATCAGGCCCCTGATACACCACTGGCAAGATACTCATCCTCCCTTCCCACATAGAGCTAAACGATAGACAATCATGCTAAGCAATCTGTTCTCACTTCAAGATGTTTCCTGCCTTACATATGTTCTCCGACACACTCAGAAGAAAGAAGTTACTAAAGACAATAATTACAATGTTGATTTATCCCAAATATTAGAAAAAGCAATCATCATAACATCTCCAGTCAAGATATGTATAAAATGAAAATATATGTGGCTTGCATTCTATACAGTTTAGATGATCTAAAATTAAAGTTCAGTTGCTTTACGAGAGTATTGAAAACTAAGCTGCAGCCCATAACCTCTGGAGCACTCTAGTTTGTTGCTATACAATTCTATTACAATTGAGCTGGCCTGCTCCTTCCCCTTCAATGCTAAGAGCAAACGTGCATAATCGAATAGAAAGTAATTGAATATATAAAATTGAATTGAAATTTTTTTTGAAATGTAGTTTGAATACTTTATTGAGTAGGAAAGTATTCCTTCCTATTGTGTAATTTTAGTAAATAGTATAAAATCTATGATATCCTTTAACATTAGAAAACAAAATATTTGATAGAACTAGTATTAAATATTTTCAGTTTTTAAAGAATGCACATTAAAAACAAGAACAATCTCCTTATGGCTGTTATTCTTTAATACTTTATATTATTGCTAAGTATGGATTAGCAATTACTTCAAAAATGGCATATTTTTTCCCCAAGACAGGGTTTCTCTGTAGCTTTGGAGCCTATCCTGAAACTAGCTCTTGTAGACCAGGCTGGCCTCGAACTCACAGAAATCTGACTGTCTTTGCTTCCCGAGTGCTAGGATAAAAGGCGTGTGCCACCACTGCCCCACAAAAAGCTGCATTTTTTTAAAAAAAAATTTTATTGAGCTATACCTTTTTCTATGCTCCCCTCCCTGCCTCTCCCCTCCCCTTCAACCCTCTCTCAAGGTCCCTATGCAATTTACTCTGGAGATTTTGTCTTTTTCTACTTCCCATGTAGATTAGATCTATGTATGTCTCTCTTTAATGTGGCTTGTTTGAATAGAAATACAGAAGTTTGCTACTCAAATTATTCCTTGACAAATAGAGCAGTTTTAAAACTTTTAGGGATCTTCCATAAAAAAAAAAAAANAAAAAAAAAAAAACAAAGAAAAACAATGAATTTTTTTAGTTGATGTTTAACGTCTCTCTTTGCATATAATACAAACAGTTCCAAGCAAGCGCGAGACACTCAAGGTTTCCTTTACAAGCGAGTTTCATATATGTGGTTTTGAACAGTAAGAAAACAATGGAAGTAGTGAGGATGTCATTTCTAAATGCTGGACACCAACATTTTTAAAGGTGAAAGAATCTACATCCAGTCAACTTTTCAGGCTCTCCCAACTGATGCCTACGATGCTTAATGTTAATGTTTTATTTTCTAGTTTATAAAACTGGTTTCCAAGGGTCAGAATTCTACAGCCTTTTTGGCATGGTGTTGGGCATTCCTCTTCTCTGTCCTTAAGATTTATGAAATAAAATATAGCATTACAAGAGGATGACAGAGAGCAATGTGTAGGTGAATATTAACATTGTTTACGCAGATGTGTTAAAATATCATATATCCATTATTTTACTCAATTAATATTGGTAATTTGTAATTAATATTTGTAATTTAAATGCATCATCTTATTTCTAGCATGTATAGATTTTTTATGGCTTTTCTTTGTGTTTGGCACCATCAACGATGTCAATAAAGTATGTGACACTGAAATATACACAAATGCTTATTTCTAAAGGACAGAATGCTAACAGACCATTCTGTGACCTAAACTTTCTAGCCATAAACTGACAATCAAGTGGAACTCCCAAAATGTGAAATTACATGGGCCATGTGGGTGCACCAACATTGTAAATAGTTATTAAAAACTATTGTATATTCAATAGGCAGTGCAAATGTGCATAAAATTCTATCACTATAATGAAAGCCAGTGAAGTGCGTTACCTGGTTTGATATCAAAAGAAAACAGATGGAAATTAAATTTTGAGTTAATAGGTACAAATTCATAATCATTGTTTTATGTTTTGATATGAGGCATTTCCCTCAGACCACATCTGAGTGGCTTAGCCTCCAGTTGGTGGTGCCTTGGGAGTGGTGGAAACTTCAGGTGGAAGTAGATCTTTGGGGAATGCCTCTGGAAAGCGGTTTGCGCATGCCCCATTCCTGTCTCTCATTCTCTGCTTCTCTGCTGCCTTGGAAGGAGAAGCTCTGGTGCACTAAGCCCTGTCTGTTATGTTGCCTTGTCATTCTCCCTGCCGTGGGGGGATGTAGCAAGCACATCATGAAACCACTGAAACCAGGCACTAAAACTAATCTTTTTTGGTAAGCAGTGCCTCACATCATGAAAGCACTGAAACCAGGCACCAAAACTAATCTTTTTTGGTAAGCAGTGCCTCTTAGTTCCCGCCATAGTGATGAACATTGATTTGTGGATGATTAACCAATCAATCTAGATACCACGTTAAATAGAATCTTTATCCTCAGAGTAATGTTAAAAAGTAAAACATGCATTAAACCTTCACTAATGAGTGTTAACATGGCCACCGACAACTTAAAACAATTAGCAGCTGTTTGAATTCTAAAGATTTTTTTTTGGTTTTTTTGAGACAGGGTTTCTCTGTAGGTTTGGAGTCTATCCTGGAACTAGCTCTTGTAGAGCAGGTTGGTCTCGACCTCACAGAGATCCACCTGCCTCTGCATCCTGAGTGTGAATTCTAAAGAATTTTTTTAAGTAGCCTCATTTTGCACAATTATTATTTGCTTTATATTGTAAGCTAGTTACTATAGCTTAGTTAAAATGCACTACTCTTTTAACAACATGGTTTAAAATCCAGTTACCATGGTAACTTACAATTACCAATGTATTCCTGAGTAAACAATGCTTACTCTTAATCTTCCATCTAGAAACCACTTCCTAATTAACAGATGCCATTGTGATCAGCCACTGATCACAATGCATCTCTGTCTGTGATGGGCCACTGACATCTTTTGTTTAGCTTAGGCAAGGACACAGCATGTAGTTGTCTTCTTTCTTGTCATCACAATAATGATTTCTGATAACCATTTATGAAACTGGATAATTGAAAGAACTAACCAACAGCAATGATAAGCAATGAAGAAATAATAAACAATAATGCTGGGAATTGAAATTCAAGTCTACGTGGGATGATATCAGAAACAGCTCTGCAGATATTACTGTTGTTCAAGGCTATAAACATGCATCTAGGAACTTAAGAAATAATACTTGTCTGTTTAAGGGAGAGAAACTTTTTTTTTTAAAGCAATGGAAGTGAAATCAGCAAAGAAAAATGTCCTAATGAACAAATTTGCACAGCTACATCGGGACATTGAACATGGAAAAGATAAGATGCAGAAAGTTGGTTCAAGCTTCTGAAGGGGTAAAACTGACCACCATCCACACAAAATGTTTCCTTTCTGTCAGGACACAGTTCAGGATGGAAGTCCTATGACAACCCTGAATGACTGTGAGAATACTCCAAGAAAACAAGACAAGAGTCCTGTGACTTCAGCTTCTTCAAAACAAGCAATTGTTCTTGGAATGTGTTTTGTGCTCCTCTGAGTGGAGAAGATAGGAATAAATTTATTTCGGGGTACTCACTATTCCTTGTTATTGTTATTCAATTCAATATTTAAACTATTATTCTTTGTATGGAAAAATGTGTTTTTGCCACATGTGTCTTGTCCTTGTGACTATATTAGTTCAAGCTCAGGAAAACTTTACTTAGGTGACCTTTCTTAACCCTCACAGTATAAATTGTCCTAGACTTTGTGTGAAGTTGGCTATCACATACTTTAGTCCACCTCACTTACAGGCTTCATTCTCCCTGATCCCACAAACCCTAGAAAGGTGACTCCTTCTAATGTGTTAAGGCAGAAAGGAGCACTCAAATAGGTCTGTTAGGTTTTTAAAAACAAAATTATGATGTGTTACTTCTCACTGTTTCTGATCCCTTATATCACGTTTATTTTTTTCAATTTCTTAATACATTTTCTATCTATAGTGAAGAGATTTTGGTATTTTACCAGTTTTACAGGTCATGAGCAACCATAATTGT
This sequence comes from Bramus lutescens, assembly GCA_001685075.1. Lineage (NCBI taxonomy): Eukaryota > Metazoa > Chordata > Mammalia > Rodentia > Cricetidae > Bramus > Bramus lutescens. The sequence continues at coordinate 37,452 of LOEQ01008292.1, forward strand.
TTATTATAATTTTTGGTTTAATTTCCACTTAATGGCTATTTGTATGGCTCTACACCAATACCAAGACAGACACTATCTGTATGTTTTATGTTGCCCAGACTTATAGAATATAAAATATTTAAGTTTTTACGTCTTCAGTTTGGGATTCGAACTCATACCTCGAGAGAGTAAGTAATGGTCTGAATATTTAAGTCTCATACATCCAACTACGGTGGAGGAAATCCCATCTGAGAGCTACAGTTCCTGGGAACTCAGAGTTTCCTATCCTACACAGATAGAGATTTCTTCAGATACTTACAGATTTGGTCTGTATGAACCAATGTGGACATGGGACCTAAAAGTATTGTTTGCCCAGTTAGTGGATCCTGAGACAGATGGGGGTGCATTGGGTGATGGAGATGGCTTCCATCATTGGCAGCACCTACGAAAGACATAAAAATGCTTGCATTAGTGACATTTACTGTGGCTTCACCTTGATGTGCATTTCCAATGATAGTTTAAATGCTACTATTTGTAAAGTACATTTGGAAAAATTCAAAAACAAATGTAGAGTGCTACCCCCATGTTAAAGACAATGTCAGCTTTCATGGTGGGTTGGAGAAATAAATGCCATATCATAATATTGAGTATTAATAATGGGCCTTGTGTGCTGTTTCCTGGAATCATTAGGTTTCCTGCCTGTTGTTAAGACAATTCCAAGAATCACTTACCTCAAGTTTATAGTATTTGGATTCACCCTAATGGCATGAACAACTTTTATTTCAGAAAGATAACATTAGGAACACATTAAGTACCAGAAAACTAAAAATAGATATAGTGACTTTCCAAGGAAATTTAATCTAAATCAGAACATAAAATAATGATTCCTTAACTTATTCCTGACATTTATTGCGACCCTGAAGTAGCATTTTCTTCTTCTACGAGTTTATGTCAGTTAATTTCTTCACGGGCAAAATGTTCATTTTTCAGTCATTTGATTCATATATGGGTTAAGCAGCAATTTCTTTGTTTTTAGACTTTTAAGGAAGTGAAAATCAAAAGAATCCATACTTCTCAAACCCCTGAAAGAATCCATCCTTCTCAAAGCCCTCAAAGCGGGGAATGCATTTTATTAGCACACAGGGAAGAGTCTGAGGATTGAAGTCAAAGAGGTGGGGCCCACAAGCGATGCCAAGAGCTCGGGAGAACAGGCATCGTAATCTGTTCAAGATCTTTTGTTCTCATCACGTTGTGTAGACTTTCTAGGTGTAGCAAACTAGATTTTGTATGCCCTGTTAGACGACCAATGCAGGGAGGAATGGGAACCTCAAACTAATGAAGTAACTCTAGGCCAAAGGAAATAAAGGGGCACCCTGCTCTTGAGCATGGGCAGTAAAGCTAAGCAATAAGGAAGTGCACCAGTGCACTCACCGCCCAGCAACATCTCCTGGAGGAGGTTGTCAATTTTGACCATGCCGAACAGTTTGACGAACTGAATTTGCTCGATCATCTGCCAGGTGATGCTCTGCAGGGTGGGCAAGAGCAAGAGCAGCTCCCCGAACCTGCCCCGGGAGTCATACTGCCTGTCGTTGATGTAGTCCTCCAGGCTGATCTGGACCTGGAACCGCATATTCTTAATCTTCACAGGGTCACTCAGGCCCTTTGCATCTGGTGAGGGAACAGACACAGGCACGCTTAGGCGGCCGGCAGACCGAGGACTCTAAGATGGGGAAGGATCGTTTAAGTATCATGCTACTAATCTTCACAGTTTGAAAAACACACCTGGGTCAAAGAACACAATGGCCTTCAAACAGGCATACTCATTGTCATCTATCTGGATCTCTTGGAATGGTCTAACCAGCTCATCGAGGACCCGATTAGCCACACGGCTGACTTCGACTTCACAGCTGTTACGGTGAATGATGTAGTTGTTTCCTGGAAGAAAATGAAGAATTAACCACCTTCTCTACTGGACTGTTGGACGCTATTTGCCTTTTTATGTATTGGTGTTCAAAATGGTGTCCTGTGGCATGGACTGTGTTAGGTGTTGCACCTTCCCATGGCACTGACTTCATCAGGCGAGAACATCAGAACACTCGATAACGATAATGTGTCCATGTGCGTTTTAGCAGCCTCCGTCACTGGTGATAACAAAAAGTACAGACTCATAACCAGCTAATAATTGACAGGGGCGAATCGACCGGTAATGATTAGTCTTCCTCTGTGTCAGGCCTCTATTAGTGCCTCGCTCATTAATGAGCTGAACACAAATCCTAAAGAATCCTCCTTGCTAGCAGTGGATTAATGCCAGCATGCTTTGGTGCTCTTAGAGTAAGAACGGATCAGATGCAGTTTAAACAAGCTTAAGCGTGGGAGAAGAATTAGCACGGGCAATGTCACGAGTTGCCGCACAGATAGTATACTCCATTTTTCAGGTTCGTTCTTTTATTTGTGTGTGTGTGGGGGGGCAGCCTATACATAGAAGTCAGAGGACACCCTTACTTTCCACCTTGTTTAATCCAGTATATCTCTGTTGTTCCACATTGATTGCCAGGCTAGTGGGCCCGTGAGCATTCCAGGAACCTCCCTCTTTTGCCTGCCCTCTCCCAAAAGAAGTTCTGGGCCTACAGATGCATGTCTGATGTTACATAGGTCTTGGGGACTTGTACTCAGTTCTTCACAATTACATGGGAAGAACTTGACCCCCTCAGCCATCGTCCCAGGCTGTTCTTCCTTATGGTGCCACCTGATTTTAATTTCAGTTTGACTCAGGCTAGAGTTAATTGAGCAGAAGGAACCTCAGTTGCAACATACCTCCGTAAGATCTGGCTGTAGGCAAACCCCTTGGGTATTTTCTCAACTAATGATTGAAATGGGAGGGCCCAGCCCACTGTGGGTGGTGCCATTCCTGAACTGGTGGTCTTGGGTTCTATACAGAGCAGGCTGAGCAAGCCATGAGAAGCGTGTCAACCGGCAGCACCTCTCATGGCCTGTGCCTCTGCATCTAGGCCCCTGTTCTGCTTGAGCTCCTGCCCTGACGTCCTTCACTGACGAAGGAAGTCATGTGGAAGTGAAGGCAAAGTACATGCTTTCCTCCTCAAATAGCTTCTGGTCCATGTTATCACAGTAATAGAATTCCTATCTAAGACACTTAGTTTCTTTACATAGAGGTGACTTGGCCAGTTTATTGAACTGAATTCAAGGGAGTTCGGAAATGTAATAGAGGAGGACCAGCAAATCCCTCCAAATCTTTCTCTCTTGACATTCTCTGGCTATAATATGGTAAATATTTATCACAGTTTTTAAAACAAACATAGATTAATATTTCCTGGTACTATATAAAATGATATGTTTTTAATTATCCCACTGTAGGTAAAGGTGTTTGGATCTTGGATATCTCTCAAAGGCTTATACATTGAATTTTTGAACTGCAACTCACAGCATCACTGGGAAATAGTAAAGCCTTTAAAACTGAGGCCCTCAGGGAGGGGAAGGGGTTAGTTCACTGAAGACATGCCCTCTTTTAATTTAAATTTTCCCTGCACAGGTGTTTCGCATCCATGTCCCCCGTGCAGCACATATGTGCCGGGTACCCGCAGAAGCTGGAAAGGGATGCCAGATCACCTTGAACTGGAATAACAGCTGGTTGTGAGCTACCTTGTGGGTAGCAGGAATCAAACTCTGGTCCTCTGGAAGAACAGTTAATGCTCAACCCCAGAGTCATCTCTCCAGCCCTCAAGGTGTCCTTTTTAAGGGAGTATATGTACACTATATTTCTCTCTCTTTTTTATGTGAACAGTGTCCTCTGCAGAATACACCTTCTACAGTGCTCTGTGCTGGCCCCGGTCTAGAGCAACAGAGCCAAGCACCTATAAATGGAAACCTCTGGAACTGAGAGCCGCATAAACATTTCACCTTTGTTTGGACAGTTGGGCTTGAGAGACAGGGTTTCTCTGGGTAGTGTGACCATCCTGGATCTTGATCTGGAGACCATGCTAGCCTTGAACTCAAAGTTGTGCCTGCCTCTACCTCCTGAGTGCTGGGTTAAATATGTGACCCACCAATACCTGGCTTCACCATTCCTTCTTTTAAGTTGATTGTTTCAGGTATTTTTTCCAACATTCTGTATGCCACAAAGTGCTAACCTTTCTCCCAGATCCAATGTCAGCTTCCTTGATGAGTGAAAGACTAAAATATTGTATATATTTAAAGTGCGTGGGCTGGAGAGCTGGCTCAGCAGTTAAGAGAATTGCCTGCTCTTCCAAAGGTCCTGAGTTCAATTCCCAGCAACCACATGGTGGCTCACAACCACAGACCTCACACAGACAGAGTATTTTATACATAATAAATAAATAATATTTTTTAAAAAGTGTGCAAATGTAATGCTCGTATATACACATACATGGAATGAGAAATGATTACCACAGCCACACAAACTGAACATAGCTATCATTGTATATAGTTATCTTTGTGAGTATTCTATTCTGTCATGTGAAAACAGTTGATCTAGTTATTAATAAAAAAATGAAAAATGAGGTATAGCATGCTTGTTTTCCAGGTTATATTATAAAAAGATTTACAGAAAGAACAGAATTCACAGTGTTTGGTAGAAATGCAACCAACATGTTTAGCTGAGGTCCCCCGGTACATTCTATTGTCCCCATTACAGTTTAGAATTCTAGGTCTTGGCTGCCTGATTTTCCATCATGATCAAAACATTCCCTTCCTCTATTCCTTCATTGCAGAATGAGCATGATAGCAGTGTTTTACTTCAGTGAATAAATGAGTGTATGTTAGCACAATGCACTTAAAGCGAAGCATTTAATAAGTGTATATGTTCAATAAATACTTAGCACTCTTACATTTTGTCCCGTTCATTTACATTTGGGACTTAAATGTCACTCAGAAGCTAATCTTTTCGGTTAGCAGGACAGGACTGAGACAGTCTCCAGGCAGAACGCTGGGTTTTCTTGTGTGCTTTCGCCCTTCTCACTCTTTTCTGCTGTTTTTTTTTTCCAGTTTTTTTTTGAGACAGTGTTTCTCTGTGTAACAGCCCTGGCTGTCTTGGAATTAGCTGTGTAGACCAGTGCAGCCTTGAACTCACAGAGGCCACCACTGCCCAACTTCTGTTCTACTTTCGTTGATTCTTACAATTCTCCCTACCAGTAGTTTTCAGACAGTGCCCGCCATTTTTAATACAATTACTTTATAGTGTATTGTGAACAACAAGATCATAGGAAAGAAATATGTTCCTTAAAAGATATATACTAGCCTACTAAGCAGTCTCTGATAGGTCATGAAAGGACGTGGAGATTCAATAATTGGACATTTAAATAGTTATTTCTTAAACAAGTCAGCATCAAGATTATGGAGCAAAATCTCTATGACATTTTAAAATTCCACTGTCTCCCCATCATTTCACAGTATTCTGAACTTACATTCAATCAAAACAAAAAGAAGTAAGGCCAGCAAGACCGCCCAGTGAGTAAAGATGGTTTCATCCAAGCAGGAGGACCTGATTCCATTTCTGGGATACACAGAATTGTTCTCTCATGGCCCAAGGCACCACACACACACACACACACACACACACACACACACATGAGCACACACACACATGCACACATACCACACCTGACACTAGAGCTGAGGGAGGACATAAGAAATGGTACACATACTTCTAAAACAGACCACCACTGTGTGCTTTCTACATGCAGAATGGAGCCCACATATCGTGTCTAGAAAATAGGCATAATTTCTTCTTTAAAAAAATCTTACCCAAAAGCAAAACATCTTTATACATCATGGATCTCTTTGTAGCTCCAAGCAGTAAGTGTTCTCCTGCGTGAGCTCTCAACAGGGCCACCTTAAGGAAAGTTTTGAAGTTTAGCAATTAATTATAAAATATAATGATTAAAAGGCAGTAAGTACAAGGTGAGTCTGATTAACTTACACTGTTCCTTATGCATGCCTCCTTTTCTGCCTTTTTTTCTAGCATACAATATTCATACATACTTAAAATGATGAGGTTTTCTAGGTTTTGCTCTTAGCACCTCAGAAACATTTGCTCTGGGGTAGCAGAGAAAAACGGATCTTCTGTTTTTAAAGCAAGCAGAATGGAGCAGACTTTTCTTCACAGCCCAGCTTCGTGTCCTGCACCTTGTATTCCTGTTTATCTCAACATACATTTACTAATAGGTTTGGATTTCCTTTGTCTTCATATATAAATGTATTACCAAATGTAGCCCTGAGAATTATGTACAAATATGTACAAACATGTTTCCTGAAAAAAATAAATTATATAAACAAAAGCAGGCCATAGGCTTGCAAAGAAGAAGGGAAGTTTATTGGCTCCTGCCTGTTTGTAGGTTGGGTGTCTGATCGACAGCGGTGAGCATCGGACAGAGCTTCGTTCTTACACTCAGCTGTGTGCTGGGCCTCCAGAGAAAACAGAATAAGTGTAGCTCATCCCAAGCAACTTCTTCTCCTAAGTCCTCTGCCGTAGTGAATGGTGCCCGTTATCCAGATGGGACTGTTTGCATCTGAACAGGAGTCCATTTAGAGTGTTCTCCAATTATTCATTGATGCTGATTAAAGTGTAAGCACAATCCATCCACTGCTTTTCTTCTCTGTGATTTCCACCCTGGTCCAGGCTGTCACTTGTTTCCTGGGCCACTCCAGCAAACTCAGTGGTTGTTTTTAGCTTCTCTATTACTTCCGCAGCTGACACATCTTCTATTACGTGTATATGAGAAGCTAAATCAATACAACACCTCGGCTAAAAACTTTCCAGTGTCTTCATATTGTCCTTGAAACCAAATGCCGATTTCTCAGTTGTGGCCTCACAGGTGACGCAGGTGAGCAGACATTCCCTCCTCTGCCTCCTGCCCCGTCCCTGCTTTATCTTGCAGCACTCGTTTTCACGCTGTTCCACCGGCCTGAGAACCTTTGAGCGCAGTGACATGTTCGCGCACTCGGGATACTTCTCCTCGACCTTGGTCCCTGCCATCCTGTTCTTGGGGGATGTCTTCTCGGATTCCCAGCTTTTCCATCCCAGCCCTGCTCATCCTTCAATGCATCCTGCTCCATTTTATGAAATTTCATAGAACTTATCCCTACCTAGAGTCAACTTACTCATAACTTGTGCATATTTTTTATTGTCAATCTCTCCAGAATAGACCACAGGTTTATGAGACCAGTGAAGCAATCTGAACTTTTACTGCAGGATCCCCTCAGAACCTAACTGAAACCAGTAGTTTCCTAATAAATAGTCATCTCATGGATTTATGGATGGGATAAACTGATCTGAGGTCCAGTTTCAGGAACCGTAAAATGGAGATAACAACTCCCCCACAGAGCTCCTAAAGGAATTAAATGGAACAGCATAACTGATCATACATTTGAGAGTTCATTCCCCAGTGCCTCACAGATAACATTCGCTAACCATAACTACTAATGTTATGTTGTTAATATTAATGAGCAGTAAACAAAGACTTTTAAACTAGTTACTAGTCTCCAATTTCCCAATATTTCAACCACTGTCTTTATATATAAGTCAGCAGGATTTTAAAACGAAAGATAATAAAAATAGAAAGCTGATAAACAGCACAGCCCTACTTATATTGCCTGGGGTGAGACTGGCAGGTTTTAGCAATTTAGCATCATTCACTCTGGCATAATCTCATGAGCCAAGCTATCTTTACGACATGTCCATAACTGTGACTCACTCCAGGAAGGGAATTACAAAACACTGCAAGAGTGATTTCAGTTTTCATGGAACTTTTTCCTGTCACCAAGTAAAATGCCTTCTTAGAACTATAACTGCTACCTTCCTCTGATGGTTCTGCTCTGTCCTTGTGTGTGACTATTTCCCTCTTTCTTGATTTTTACACAATCACCCTTGGTTTTTCTTATATTTGTTACAGTTTTCTGTATCAGTGACTGCATTGGTCAGAGGATGTATACACACACACTGGCTTATACTCTTGGCTTGGTTAACTCTTTCAGTGTGAGAGAAATAGATTTTAAGACCATTTTCATCTATGAAAAGGTATACATTCTTTAGAAAGAAAAGTTCAAAGTGACTCGAATCCAAACGAATCCTTGTCTGCTAATTAGGAAATCCAAGTTTCTAATTATTAATTAAATTTCTTAATATAAATATACCAAGTTTAAAAATGCATATGTTAGGAAAGAAGATTTTTATCTTATTTTGCTTTTCTTTGTAGATTTCAGATCTGTGGGTATCATGCCACACCTGTATTTCAATACAATAAGTGCCAGAGCAAAACTGATAGAATGAGAGAAAAATCTGACGTGCTAATTATATAAATGATCCACAAAGACACCAATATATCCTCTTTGGTTTCTTCCAAGGAGTTCCCAGGCATTTCTGAAGACTCTAATTAGGGACCTTCAGGAAACTCAAGACAGCACAGCACACCATCTCCTTGCTCTAACTTACCAAACATTTACTTCTCTAATAGTCAGAAAACCACACGAGTGCGGTTATTTGTTATTTATCCTTCCTTCTCATGTAAATATTTAAACCCCAAAACTACAGATAATTACTTGATCAACTCTTAACCAATCAATATTTTTTTTTTATCAGAGCCTGACAATAGACATCAGACAATCCTGTCTCTTGGTGGAATAAGGAGGTGAAAAGATTGAGGAAAAAACCCGTGTCTGACTCACAAAATAGTCCACCTATTGTTTAGCATACTAAATTAGAAATATAAATCAAAGACGAGCTTAGCAACTGTCCAAAGCACTTTCTAAGGGAGCCTTGGTTTCTTCTAAGTCACACCTGGTCATCCAAGGGCAGCTCGCAGAAGGCAGGGATGTACTTGGCCCATTCCACCAAGACTAGGAGCTGCTGCTTCATAGACTCACAGACATCACTGATGCTTGCAATTCTCTTCAGGTTTATGTCAGCACTTGCACTGGGGCTTGGGGCTGAGATCTAAGGTTAACAGAACATTGCAGTCAGTCATCATTGAAACTACTGGATAGTCAAGTAACCTTCTACATTTATAAAGTAAAAAGCATGGATGCAAAAATTACCATTATCATAGTACTTTCATATATATTAAACACTTTTAATTTAAAAAATAAAATCCTTCTTGGCTTAAAGTTAAATTAAAAATGTGTATATATAAATCCACACTCTGAGAGCATAATTTTATTTTAAATACTAAATCTGTAAACCAGGTTAGGCTTTTGGAGGAATTTTGTAGTTCATCCTGGTTATTTAAAGAAATTGATAGTAACCACAAGAAAACAATACTGTGATTTTATTTTTAATTAAAACTCACATTCTCATTAAGTAAGTCCATTTTTAATTTGTCAGTTTTTATGAAATAGCTGGTGAATAAAATTTATAAAATGTGGGAAATATTCAGGGAAGAAACTAGAAATATTTATGACACTACATTAAACATGAGGCCATAAAAATAAAATTAAGAAACAACCCTTTAACTAGGCAATGGTGAAATGCTTGACACATAATGATAATCATTTTGAAATTCCACATGACTTTCAACTGTATGAAAATACAAATGATACTTTAAAATACTGTCTCATGAAAAGGCAAACTACCTAATCAAAGTTTTGTAAAATTAATATTAACTATAGGTTTACACACATACGTGTCTCTACATATGTGTGTATTTGTCATGTGAACCCAGATGTTTCCTCACCATTCCCCTTTAAGTCATTTTCTAAATGCTTTATTGGATCATCAAGTAATCTGCAAGTAATAGTGATGATAATGGGATGTCAACCTCATCATATTACCCCGGTGTTATCAAGAATGAAAGTAGACTCACTGCCTCCTTACAGGACCTGATTAACTACTTAGCTATTTCATAATTTGCTTTGTCATGGACAAACACCCTGACCATTTCCAATAAAGGCAATGATAAAATATACTCTCTTCAAAACATTATATGACAGACTCCTAAATGGTTGGTTTTTATATGTAAAATGAGTGACTTAACACTTTAACTTTACACCTGATATTCTTATTCTAAAATTGGAAAATAATGATTTACTTTCTTCCCCGTTTTGTGAATTCTACCTTTAATTCTCAGAAAAACACCTCTTCCTTAAGGAAGTAGTGAGTTGACTTTTTGAGTTCAGACATAAATTTTAAGGAAAGAAGTTCTGAGGGCAAAGTCCTTCAGAATTAGAGCAGTTGATTTCACACATTCAACTGGACTAGAGCATCATGTTTTATTTTTACTCAGCCTCTTAAATAAAGAGTCAAACAATTTAAAGATGGGGTCTTGCTCAACAAAATTCAAAACTAAGTCAACAATTCTACTATGTTCTAAGTGATGTGTCTAAGCCTGTCTAGGTTAACTTTAGCACTGAGCCCAAAACAGTGAGCTCAGATTACAGCACTTTGCATCAGCCGGCATTGGATTCTATTGAACGGAGCCAATGCTGAGGTGTGATGGGTACCTGGCGAGACCGAACTTCAGCTTGGGCCAGAGTGTTTATGGAAGGGATGTTGCTGCCATCAAATGTACTTCTTCTGGTACTTATTCTGTCGCGTTCATTTTGCACAGCTAAGGAAAAAAATTACAGATGCTATTAGTTAGATCTCTAATGTGGGCTAGGATATACAGCTAGGAATAAGGAAAATTACAGAAGTTCAGACATGGTCTTTCAAAAGGCAAAATGCAAAAAGTAAGACTGCCTTTTTTTTCTTCTTGAACTACTTTCAAAAGTAGCGATAGGCAAATTTGTCACCAGCACTCATAAAATAGAGTTGCTTGGAATTCGTGGTGGATTGTATGTTGGGAACTTTTGGGTCACCCACTTTCGAAAAGCAGTGTTTTTAATAAAATGGCTTCTTATTCTCGCACAGTTAATAAAGCTGTAAGGTAGCTCAAGAAGGAACATTGCCTGCCAGGTTGGCCAGGTCAAAGATAAGTCACTGTCAGAAGTGAGTGAGTCATAGTTTCTGAAATTCCTATTTCTTTTACCCATAAAACACCTACCATAATGAAGAGTTAATTTATTTTAGTTAAGATGGCTCAAGCGAATCTGGGACCTTTTATAAAGCAATGTTTGCAGATGTTAGCTTCAGAAATCAATGCACAATTTGAGGTATCCCTCTAGAAGACAGATACTTGAATACCTGCTTCTCAGAAATATTAAATCATCCCTTACATTATATAAAATGTCTCTCAGAGAGGTAGACCTGTTTCCTTGATTCATAGAGAAAAGAATAAATATGCACATGTCCAAAACTATTATTGAAAACTGAATTTTTAAGCATAAGGGAAAAACGGAAGCATAACCCCATATATTTGCATAAATACTCAAATAAAAAATGTCAGGTATCAAAGTTAAATTTCAAAAATAAGGACATAAAATGAACTTCCATTAACCAGAGACAAAACAAAACAAACAAACAAAGAAAAAAAAAAACAAGACCTATAGTCCCTTGGTTATTTAGGTCAATCAATTCTCTAATTAATTCTGTTAGAAATGTGTTGATATTGGCTGGACAGTGGTGGTGCACATCTTTAATCTCAGCACTCGGGAGGCAGAGACAGGTGGATCTCTGTGAGTTCAAGTCCAGCCTGGCCTGCAGAGCAAGTTCCAGGACAAACTCCAAAGATACACAGAGAAACCTTGTCTTGAAAAACCAAAACCAAAAAACAGAAAGGAAGAAAGAGAGAGAGAGAGAGAGAGAGAGAGAGAGAGAGAGAGAGAG
>LOEQ01008292.1:49208-61864 GCA_001685075.1 Bramus lutescens
AGAAAGAAAGAAAGAAAGAAAGAAAGAAAGAAAGAAAGAAAGAAAGAAGAGATGATATCAAACCACCAAAGTTTTTTCCAACAGAGAAATTCAACAAATTCAACATCAATGTCACAGAAACCTAAAAATCGTAGCTAATGACCCTGTTAACTTAGCAGACAAAAATAGCGGGTTTTTGTCTTAAAGAGACACCATTAGGTTGGATCAAATATTTAACATTTTATATAAAAAATCATAATTACTAACAGGTCATTTTTTTAAATTATTTTCCATTTATGTAGAAATACACATAAGACATGAAAACTAAAACATCCCTCTGTTTTCTAAATTTCATTCATATGATTAAACTATAAAAATGCTGAAATATATCATAAACATTTACAAAATATTAACTGCTGTCAAAATTTACATGAATCCACATTTTTATTTCCACTTAATTTATTTGATATGTTTTTACTGTTTATTGAAGACTGAGATGCATCAGTTTTGAAACTCAAAAGTTACTTTTCAATCTATTTAGTAAAATCAAAACACATCATTTTATGAACATTAGAAGATGTAATTTCACTATTTTCAAAGGTAATTTATTTCATAAATTGTAAGACTCAAAAGGGAAATGCAGGCTTGGTATTTTTTATAATTTATAAGGTAAAGATTGGTATTAGGTAATAAGTCAAAAAGATATTTGATAAATTGTGCAATTATTTCTTTCAACTACCTAATGTAGCTCTTAGGACATTAGCTATGTTATTTTTTAAAGGAGAAATTGCCTCTTTAATTTAGAGAACTTTAGTTTTGTAATATTCTTTTAAGATTAGCAACATAATAACAGGTAACAAAATTTCCATAATTTTAAATTATTGAGTTAAGAGAAAAAGGGCTATGTCTGAGATGGAGTCCTTATGTTTCTTACTTCTACAGCATCATGATTAGATTTAACTTTATTTTTTAAGTTTGTAATACACTTGTGGAAAACAGCTCTTTGTATGTGACAGACAGAGGCACTCAATAAACTACAGGCAAAAACTCTTACAGCTGCTAAGTCTACCAGATGTTGAGGATGTGTAACACTCTCGTCTCTAAACATATCAGAATGGGAAAAGATAGAATGAGATGATTTAACCTGATGAAAATAAAACAACACATACTAAAACCATATCTGCACGGCTTCTGCTATTGAATAGAATATAAAATTTTCAAGATGGAGGATTACTTTGTCTATCGAGTTCACAATTCAAATCTCAGTACCCGGAACAGTATTTGGGAAATACCAATGTCCACATATATTTTTAAATGGAGGAATGTATAAAAAGATGCAGTTGATGTTCATGAGCTAAGTAAATATACCCAGTTGTTACTAAGAATGAAAACTGTGTATGCAGTACATCCGTAGCTTTGGTCTTTCGATTTTAAGATTTATGGATTTTGCCTAGGTAGCGAAACAGAGCAGACAAACAGTAGCTCTACCACTTACTGCACAGCTGGCTAAATTCTTTACCGTGAGGAACTCTGACAGATTCCCCATTAATATATTGAGGGAAATCAGAGCTTATAAGTAGGTGATGTGATTATTGATAATTCTTGCACATTGTTATCAATTTTCATCAATAATGTTAATCACCATCATCGTTATTATTACTATTACCTTCTTTCTTCATTCCTGCTCTAAAACACTTTCGTAATCGACAGTATCTGCATTGATTCCTTTTATCCTTGTCAACAACACATTGGCGACTGAACCTGTAGCAGGAAGCATACATTAGCTCACAGAAAACCACCGTTTATCAAAGAAATCACATCTGCAAACAATCAGACTTTAAGTAAGTACAGGCAAATCAGGCTCACTATAAAGCATGTAGAAAAGTAATTCTCTAAGGAATTGAATGTCTCATGGTCAGCACATACATGATAATACACACCTGACCTCTCATACAGTCTTCATACTAACATAAAACTGAATGACTACGTCATTTTGGGCTGGTGTACATAATTATGAGTCACAAAAGTCAAACCCAGCTTTAAAATCTTTGTCGTATAAATTTTGGGTGTTTATTGCTAAACAATTTCAGAACAGTGGACAATATATAGTGATTCAGAGCTTTTACAATTATGTGGTTTTTCACTTTAAATGCTTTTATTCTATGAGTTTTGAATGACTTCAAGTTGCATTGAGATTTACTCCAGTTATCAAGTTATATACTATTAAGAACTGCATTGAGAATGTAAATTCTTAATGATGTATCAGTTTATTCTCTATTAAAAAACCAAGGATGGGGGTGGTACATTAGTAGATGAAGATGTAAAAAAATATTGAAGCTCTTAGACAAGCATTATTAAATGCTTCTGCTGCTTTGGAAGAATGCTTACTGGTCTTTCAAAAACATAAATAAAGGGCTACACATAAGGCACAGCAATACCGGGCTATTGTACATACCCCCCCAAAAAAATGGGTAAAAATTCTATGTTTATCATAGCTTTTTTGTGTGTGCTTTTTTCAAGACAGGGTTTTTCTATGTGGCTTCGGAGCCTGTCCTAGAACTTGCTCTGTAGACCAGGCTGGCCTCGAGCTCACAGAGATCCGCCTGCCTCTGCCTCTGGAGTGCTGGGATTAAAGGCGTGTGCCACCACGCCCAGAAAGTAACACTTTTAGCGAGGAAAATGTTAGAGTTCTGAGCAGATAAAAATCCCAGACAATGGAACAGTAGTGTCTGTTAGTAAGGAAGAATGAAGCACCAACAGGCATGCTCCCCTGTTGATGAACCTTGAAAACACGTCCAGTAAGGGTGATATCAAAGGCCCATAGTGCATGGTTCATTAATGTGCTGTCCAAAGAGGACAAATCTATAGAAACAGAAAGCAGACTAGCAGTTTCCTCACATTGCCATAGAGTTGTTGAAACTGGAGGATAGTCTAATGGGGACTTCTTAACAGCATAATTAAACGCTGCTCTTGATTGATGATAGCAGTAGTCACACAATTCTGTCTATGCTAAACTCTAAATTCCTGGTTACACGTGATGCTACTACCTCATTTCTTACAGGTGATTAGTAAATGATGAGGACAGCAAAATGTGTTTTGTGACCTATTAAAATGTGTGGGCAGCAAAAAACAAAAATTTGTGGGCAACAATTCAACATTGAATAAGTATAAGGCTACAATTAAGGTGTGTTCTCAGAATAAAAAAAGACGAGCCACTTTTATATATATATGTGGATGAAGAGTCTCAAAAACCAAATGATCAAAAATCACGAGAATACAATTAGTTAACATTAATTAAACAACAACAACAAAAGAAAAATGTTACTAAGCTCCTAACAGGTTCAAGATCTGGATGTAGTTACAGACTATATGAATGGTGCCTACATTTTCCATCAAAAAAAAAATTGCAGTGTAACAAGGACACAGAAATGTTAACAAATGTTATAAAAAATATTCTATGCACACTATTGAAGTAGAAGATTTAAGTACTTTAGAAGGAAAAGGCAGGTTCAGCATCACAGGACTGTTAAGGCCAAATTAAAATTTATCAGTCTAAGAAATGGGATGCATTTGAGGCAAGCAAACTTTACTAAAAAGACATTATAGTGTCTTAATTTGCATCCATATAATAACGATTTAAAAAGAGATCACAGAGCTTGCTTGATAACAAATTCTGTGAAGGAGCTTAGCCAGCTGACAGTACACATCATGAGAAGGGACAAAAGTCCCAACCGCCCCCACTTCTAGGGCCCTAGCAAACCTCAGAAACTTTCCTGGGAGCTATTCTTCCCTACTCGCCCCGTACAGGAAATGTGCAAGTCATCAGATTCCACTGTCAGAAGTATCACTTTTCATGGAGATGTGTTTTACTTTTAATGATGCACATGACTCCAAACCGTGGAACCTCTGTGCTGCTTTGTTCCTTGGATACTAACGTGAAAAACTCTAAGTGTGTCAGGTAACCATAGTGAAGATGTGTTTGGTGGAGGAGATGATTCATGTTTAGCTATGGAATGCCCATATGTATAAACACAATACCATCTAAATGTTCTTTTCTTTGTCGGATTTCAAAAGTGGCTGATTTATATTTTTATAAACTTACATCAAACTCCCCTGCAAATATTATAAGACAACACCAGGTGAATATTAGTGGAGTTATGTATTAACTTTTATTACACCTTGAAAAGTCAAATGTTACCAGACTGGTAATTCTCAAATGTCCAACTTATTTTTAGAACAGCATTGCAGGACTGGAGATATAGACAACTTGGCTAGCATGTGGAGCGACCCAAATTTAATCTTTATTCCAACCAAACAGTAACAGTGATGGTAAGTGATAATGTCTATTACTGATAGAACAAAAACATACTTTTTCTTTTTTTTATTTATTTTTTCTAGTTCCTTCAGGTTAACACACTTTTTCTTACGTTAAAATCAGTGAGTTGTGTTAAAAGCTCAAGTTCATCCTAAACAATATACATTCAAGAATTATCGTACAAATCATTCAGGATTAATACTTAAACTGGTCTATGATACTGACTGGGTAATAGCAAAAAGACTAGTAGATATTTATAGACATATCAAGTAATTAAATAAGATTTAGACAAAACACTGTCGATTATGTAAAATTTAACATGAGAGTTAGTTTGAAGTGAAAATCAAATTTCACCCTTTGAATCGTAAATTACAAGATCATCTGTAATTTTATAATTTTGTTCATAAAGATCGAGGATGTATGAGCCTGAAAGAAAAATTAAAAAATCAATCTACACACCTTAAGAAACTTCTTAGACAGGCTTAAAAACTGTTTAGTGGCATATGAACATGTGATAAAACAATAAAGAGACACAGGGAAAAGATTAACACTAAATTCTCGATGGTAGTTGCCCCTGTAACACTGAAGAGATTGACAAAATGGCCAGGGAGGTGTCCACTGGAGGCTTCAACTATATTGCTCTAAACTGGGTGGTAGGTATATGAATGTCTTTATACACATTTACAGGTTTCAAATTGTTCATAGCATGGAACTACAGGTGTGGACGTGAACTGCACATACAGTCACACACTCTTTGAAGCCTGGCAGTTTTGTTCAGAGTTACGGAGACATGGAAGCTCTCAGTTTACTTTCCTGACATCCTCATGGCATCTTTAGACACTAATGAAGAAAACTGCAAAAAACGAGTGCTCCAATACCTGCAGGAATAAACATGACTTTTCCGAATGCTGCGCCTGAAAAATCCCTTGCAACCATCACAGCTGGATGCCCCGTAATGCTTTCCTGTTGCTCTGTCCCCACAGATGGCACATAGACAGTTGCCACCACTGTCGTTGGTATTCATACTCGTGGTCTCTGGGGCAGAGCTGTCTGCTGAAGTAAGATGAGAAGAGTTAGTGCAGCTGGCAACAGCACAGTGCTCTACTGCTTACTTGGAGGTCAGGCTTTGCTTGACGGGTCCCTTTCTGGTGCTTTCCTTAAAGCGCTGCAAGCCTCCTTCTCAGGCTTCTGCCTCACACTTCTGCTCATTCAATTTTGGGTTACAGTTAGGCTCAATCCCCTAACTACCACCTTTCTCAAGGGAAGCTCATGCGATCACATGACATCCAACATCAACTGTATGAAAGAAAAATCCTCAGATTTTGTTTATGCCATGATATACCATAGATAACACCACAGAGTACAGTATTAAAGACTTAAGAACCTATGCAAAAGTTTCCTTTTGAACCCTAGTAAGCACAATAGTTGAAAAGAGAACTTGGATTTCCAACCCCCTACTGAGTCTCTGCCTCATTCAGTCCTCCTCATAAATGCCCACAGTTCCACCACACAGATAAAGCTCTAGGTGCCTTTTGGAATTCTTCTGATCACCATTTACTCACTGGGATCCCATATTTAAGATAATTATTTATCCCATTTTTCTCCTTCAACGTACTCTCCTTTTATCCAGTACCATCGTCCTTCCCAAGGGTTATTAGAATAGATTTCTAAGTAATTTACTTACTGACATCTGTAAGGAAGATGTCCTCCTTATTTTGCAACAGTCACTTCATGTAACCTTTGTTCATCCAATACCGCTGTGACTTCTCATTACAAAGCAGAAAGCCAAATATTGCACAATGACCCAAAATGACCTGCACACTGAAGTCCCCTACTCCGGCCCTGTTTGACTTCTTTCCGCCGTCATTCACAGCTTCCATTCTGTGCCCTGCTTTACATCCCTGCTACTTTTTGTGTTCTTTGAATCCTGATTTCGTCAACTGTACTTACTGTTAAAAGTTTCCTGGACTTTTCCAAGCCTGGATGTAAGCTAAGTTTAAGGGTTCTTATCACTTCCCCCGTTTAGCATGACTCTTCCTTACTTATTCAAAGTCAGCTCCCACCTGTCTTTCAAGACCAGCCTAGAGTTCCACAAACTACTATTATTTTAAGTTGCATTATCATTGGGTTGGCTCATGTCCATTGTTACACAGAATACCAACATCATGATGTCAGAGAACTCATCCGGTTTACTCATCCTACTCTTCCCCAACTCCGAGAACTGTGCCCAGCTAGAGTGGAACATGGAACAGTTTGACAAGAAAAGACTATAGTGTGTGTGTGTGTGTGTGTGTGTGTGTGTGTGTGTGTGTCACAGATAAATACTCTTTAATGAATTCATACTGTTGAAAATATTTTATGAACTCCAATGAACTCAAAGACATTGAAATAGATAAGGTACTACAGCAAACCTTGAATTTGATTGACTGGGGATATAGCTCAATGACAAAGCAATTGCCTAGTAATCTAGCAATCACAAAACCATAGATTCAACCTTAAAATATTAATTAAAAATAAACTGAAAACATAATATAGGTATAATAATAAACAATTGCTGTATTACTAAATGTAAAAGTTGGCAAATACTAATTACATACATTATGTAACACTATTTGTATTCTACTTAAAATACATTGTATTTTTGAATAGATAAATGTTGTGATATGCAATTTCATAAAGGTAAAAGGAAATTTTATAAAAATATACTGAAAATTAATCATGTGACATCACAAAATGTAAAATATAAATATTAGAAAATTTTTATAACATTAATAAGGTATTAGCAATAGTTTATTGTCTGAAATCACAGTGAGATATTATATATAAAGTGAGAGACCTTGGGCTATTTATCCCTGAATGGAATGTCTCCATCAAATCCCTCCTCTCAGAGCTCAGGGAATCTCTCAGAAGTGAAGATGGAAAGAGTGTAAGAGCCAGAGAGAATGCAGGACGTCAGGAAAACAGATCCCTCTGAATCAAGTAAGCAAGGCTCATATGAACTCACAGAGACTGAGTCAGCACACACAGGACCTTCACAGATCTACACCTCATCCGTAAATAGTATGCCTTCCACTTTAGTGTTTTATGGCCTTCCTGAGTGTACAAAGAAGTGTATTTCTGATTCATGTGTCTTAGGCTCCTTTCCTTTTGTTGGTTTGCCTTATCCAACTTCAATATGATTGTTTTGTTTTATCTTATTATGTTTTATTTTGTTATATTACAAAAAGAATAAATGAAAACTTAGTCACTAGTGTAAAGGTTAACAACTGAGCTGGGAGAGGGAGAATCACGTTTCTTCACTAGAGAGGAGGTATATCAGGTATGTCAGGCACTAGAGGGAAGGCTTCACGTTCAAGAACAGCTGACCTATATGAGGGACTCTACAGGGTTTTGTGTGTTTTCATTTGGTTAGAGTTTGCTGGGTTTGTTGTTGTGATATTGCATTGTTTTGTTTTTCTTTCTGGGTGCTGTTTTGTTTTGATTTCTTAGTTTTGAGGATTTTATTGTTATATTGGGGTTTTGTTCTTTGAGAAAGAATTTAAAGTTAGTTGAGTAGGGAGGGGAATAGGATTGGACAGACTTGGGAGAGGGAAAGAATATCATCAAAACATATTTAAATTTAAAAATTGCTTTGAATACTAAAAATATTTTAAACGAAATATCTGAAATCATCTGTACTCTTGGATAACATTGAAATACTAAAAACAAATTTAACTCTGGCTTCAAGTTTAACACATTATTTGCATGCAGTCGGCAATGTTGCTACAAACAAACAAATTAGACGCTACTGTAGAAGTAGCTATGAATATGAATTATTTTAGTATATGCTGATAAATACTATATAATATATATATATATGAGAGAGAGAGAGAGAGAAGGAGGGAGTACATCTATACCTACTACTTGCAAATCTGTGGTCTGTTATTTAAAACTCTGATTCTACTATAATAAATAGTTTACTGACTGTCTTTTATCAAAACTGTAACTAAGAATTATACTACAGCTTCACTGTGTATTTGTGTTAAATTACAGAATTGAGTTTATCAATTTTTAAACATCTCCCCACTATAAAGTTCTTGCCTATTGAAAATGTAAGTGAAGTTGACAGTTCAGTAGACTATTAAGATAATCATAAGATGATTCCTAAGCCCTGAGCTATACAAGCATACGCAGAGACACACAGACACAAACACAAGTACACATGTTTCCTATAGCATACAGAATTGTAAGGTCTAGCGGTGCCAACCTATTTGAGTGAGTGTTCTCCTTAGGAAAAGCATACGGAGTGACTAGTAAACGATATTACATAAAAACCCAACCCCAAACAATCCATGTCGCATTTAAAGTTAAAATGTTACAGTAAATAAATGCCAAGAGCTCTGTGAAGCTAAATATTAGCCTGCCACCTGGGGTTATAATACAAACCTTTATTTCTTTTCCATCTGTGGCCAGAGAAGAGACTGCACAGTCATTTTAATTGTAGTTTCTCATCACCCTCCGTGCAGTACTGAAATGATGAGAGGAAGGAGAACCTACAAAACTCCCCAGCATCCTCTGTAAAGAAGCCCATAAGCCACTTTAAACACTGCATAGAAAATGTACTTCCAAGGCCAATCTGTCAAAGTTACTTACTACTATGATGTACAGCAAATAAAATATCCCTCGAAACTATGCTTCTTACCCCAACTGGCCTATACAGAGTTCTGAGGTAGCTCTGTAACACAAATACAAGCTGTTCTACCTCTCATAGCACACAGCTATGGCAACATGAACATCTCTTGAATTCCCCAGCGGTGAGGCTAAGCCAGCCCCTCAAGGAGCGCCACTTCCTTCTCCTCTGGGGCTGGTTTCTCTTACATATTGAGTACATGAACTCACCATTGGAATTATACAGAATCTGCATAGTGTCAAACTCCAAAGTTGTGTAAGTTGGATCCAAAACTTCGCTGTAGTTTCCCATGTCCATGTCCAGCATCGGCTCTGACACCCTCATCATCGGCTGAGAGACGCACATACGAATGGCTCCACACGCCCAGAGTGTGGCAACTGGTAGGCTTTCAGGCGGGGAGTGCAAACCAGAGCTAACTGTCAATGGGTGACTTCAGTGCTTCTGTGGGAGGGGCTGTCAAACTGTAACTCCTCTAGCAGGCCATATTCTGCTCATTTTTCTTTTATGGCATACGAGAGCAATTCCTTGTGATAATCTTGGAATGCTTCGTGGAATTACCTCATTGAAGTGCTTAGTAGACTAACATGATTTTCTAAATGGACTTCCAGGACCCAGTAAATGACATCACTTAAAGAGGGTTAAACACAGACAGGAATCCCTGTCAGGTTTTAGTCGCTGTTAGGTTTTTTTTTTTTTCAGGTAGCCTACATGAGGAACTTCAACACACAGACTACATATTTTGAGAAGTCAAACTCACCTTCCCTTTACAATTAGGTAAGTGAACATTGAAACGTGTCACTTAACACACAGAACACTTAACAGGGTCAGGTTTCCTTTATATGCACAATAAAACCGACTTTGTTTATTTTGGAGTAGAACAGATTCACAGTTTGTATGGTCAGGATTTACGATGTGTTCTAGCAGCGTAAAGACAATGTCTGTATGGGAGCTGCGCAGTATCCTCCCAAACTATCCATTTACTGTCTGTGTCACGCCACAGTTGGGAATTTCTGATGGGCAGACCAAGGAAAGTGGCCAGTATGCTGCAATCCAGTGATGATAATAAGGAGGCATTTATTTTGACTTTATCTAATTACATCTGAGGCATAACCAAATAAAGCTATCACTAGTGTATGCATTTATACATTCTGAATAACCTCAACATATATGACACAACATTTTTTTATATATGTTATTGTAGCAAGAAGCGTTCTGAATTCAGGAAATACTTAGAATATTGAGTGTCAATATTTTACTTCTGAAAATATGTTTACTGACTTTATTTTTAAGAAAGAATGCTATACTTAGTTTTTCATGATTTTTTTAATTTTGAATATTTATATTCTATGTTTTTAAAGATTATAGTAAATTAATCTTGTAAATCAATTTCCTGCTCTTATGGATATTCTTAGATATTATTATATTTTCCCCAGAGAAATATAGTATATTAAGACAAACTCAGCGCATATGAAGGACTGTAAAGAAAATATGTCACATTAGCTAAACACACCAAATTATACTGATCATCGGATTAGTCTCTTTGCCCTCATAAAAATACATTTCCAATTTCCAGCTAATAGTTACTTTAAAGTGAAGAACGTTTCAATGAAGGTTAAACACAGTTATTACATTTTTGGAGAAGTAGCAGCAAGTGCATACTGGGCTTTTTGTTTATATAAAGCAGTTGCTCTTTGGGGTAACAGGGCTATGCTCCCATGAAGACCAAAAGACTGTGTGCACAGCCCTCATCCCTTCTTATCTCCATGGTTACTATAAACAGCATGATGGATGTCAGTACGATCTTTGTTTATTACACTGCCAACACTAAAACCAACACAAACACAGCTCAGTAGAGTAACCCCATAGTTTTCTGATTTTTCTGCACTGTCCTGTCCCCATGTGACGATTAGACCAGGGTACTGCTCTTCAAGGTGGAAGTGTCTGAACACAGATCTTTAAGGAGTTGCTCGAATTATTTGGAGCTGGATTCTGATAGAAAATATGTTTCCCACACACGTAATTGTAAATTATTCTTTGCCTTTTCCAAAGGAAGGTTGTAAGGCTACAAGGAGATCCAAAATGCCAAACACATCCCTTCCAGTGCAGTTTGCTTTTGTAACAAAGTCAGACATAGGGTTACTCACAGCATCCAGTCAGCCTCAATTCACAAAAAGAAGGATTCTCCAGCATTTTTCTCAGATTACAACCTTGTATCAAAAAGATCCCTCTTTTCATATTCATGGACTGATAATTTTCTAAACTAATTAAGCAGATAACCAGAATAGAGAATCATAAAGGATGAGCATGCCTGATCTTTTTGACTTACTGTAGGTAGACATGCTAATGTTTGCTTGTATAATGAAAACACACTAAATGTTATACAGTCCTAAGGACCCTCCCCCCTTTTTAACATAAATCCCAAGTACTGTCCTCAGTCACCAATAAACAGAGATCAAAGACAAAGCTACCCATGGAGTAATTTGAATGCAGAAGCCTTACAGTTTTCCAGTTCTTAAAAAGATTTACTCTACTTACTTGAACCTACTTTTACTCACCCCATAGCATTTATTTTATTAAAGGAAAAAGGTAAAAGCCTTTTTATAGATTCTATAAGTTATAGAAAATTTACTGAGTTACTAAACAAAAAATTGCCATAATATATTATGAAATGAAATAGCAAGAAGAAATGAGAGGAACATGCTAGACATCAAATACAACCAGTGCTCCAGAGGTGTGTGAAGCAATGGGAGGCATCTATCCTGCATGATAATTATTGCATTCCCTAATGGAGACTAAAGGTCTGAGTTCATCCCAGGAGTTAGCTAAAGCAAAGCATTTATTACACATTGGCTTAAAATTGAGATTACTGGTCCATATAATTGACATACAGTCGTTTTCACAAACTGAGAATAAGATTCTCTGTTTCTAAGCCCTTATTCTCTATTCTCTATTTCTATTTTGTTTAAGTCTATTTAGAATATTTTATTTCTTCAAGTTGTCGGAGCATGAAGGATGACAGGAAGACTAAGGGGAATGAATGAAGAGGGAAGGAGAATTGAAGTGAATAAAAGACAGAAAAAGGTCACTTTGAGCTGATGATTATGAATCATAAACAAAATAAGTATCACACTCTGGTTTTCCTTGTATTTCCCATGTAGTCCTGAGTTATAGGAGGGAAGCCTAGAAGGAGGGAAGGAAAGGCAAAACAGAAAGAAAGTTTTAAAGTTGTTTGTTTGACCTGTTTATTATGCATCATAATCAAAAGAAGTATCATAGTCTGGTTTTACTTTTATTTTCCATTCAAAAGTGAGTGAAGAGTTCACATAATTCAGAAAAAAATTCCAGCTTACAGTTTCTCACACTAAAATTCATCAGATTTTAAGAAGAGTAGGAAGAAGTCATAAGGCTACATTAGATGACTCTTTTTTCAAGGCTTAACTAAAAGCATTATCTTTGAGGAGATGGAACTGATGTTCCTGAACTCTCCATTCAGCTGAGTGCACAGCACAGCTGCCTACCCCTGGGAGTCTGAAACTCACAAGCTCACACTGATGATGATGCATACAAAGGCACTGAGAGTAAGTAGCATACATTTTGTAAACTAGAACTATACAAACATTATCTGCAACCAAAATGTAAGAAATAAGTGGTAATGAGCTGAACCTTCCCCATCCTCTCTGTCTCTCTCCTTTT
>LOEQ01008292.1:77838-93400 GCA_001685075.1 Bramus lutescens
GCCGTGCGGGAGCCGGGCAGGACGAAAAGCAGGGCCCGCTCCCCTTTCACTACAATCTCTCAACCCATACAGTGGATATTAGTACAGAAGTTTTCATCTAATTATTTATTTCTTATATTTTAATGTGTTCACAGATATTTGAAATCACTGTAGTTTACCAAGTGGTCCACAATAAGATTCAAACGAAAATTGTCAAGTAAAACATGGTATCAAATTAATGTTACAGATGAAGAGTATGAATTTATCTCTGGTCAGAGCTTTCAAATGACCCAAACTTCTGGGACCAGCAAGGTCTTTTAGAGCATTCAATATAAGTAAATTGTTTTCTAAGTCATTATTGGTCTCACCAGTCACTATTATTATTTATACCTAGAGTATGTAATCATTAAAGTTAAATTCTGATGGTACTTTTGAAGATCTTTTTTTAATTCTTCTTTCTATGCATATGTGTGTTTGTGACCTGAGTTTACGTGTGTGTGCTGCGTGTGTAGGGACCCAAAGCTGGCAGGAAGATAACAATGAATTTCCTGAATCTGGGAGTACAGGTGGCTGTGAGCTGCTGTGTGGATTCTGGGAATGACACCCAGGTCTTCTGCAAGAGCAGTACCCCCTCTAAACTGCCAAGTCCTTTCTCCAGACTCTATAAATATTTTAAATGCATTTTGTTTATACTACGTTCTAAAATATCTACTTCCTTCCGTATCATTTTTTAAATTAATATTGTCACATTTGTCACAATTTTGTTGTTTTTGCGTTTACATCCTGACCAATGTTTCCCCTTCCTCCTCTCCTTCCAGTCACCCCCCCCTCACTTCACTTCTTACCCCTCCCACCCTCTACCTCTGTTTCTCTTTAGAAAAGGGCAGGCCTCCCATGGACTTCAGGCAGCCATGATATATCAAGTTACAGTGAGACTAAGCACCTCCTCTTCTATTAAGGCTGAACAAGGGGGCCCTCCAAGGAGACGACAGAGTCAAAGACTTCCCACTTTTTGGAATCCACAAGAAGACCAAGTTACACAACTGCAATAAATAATCTGAAGAACTAGGCCAGTCCCACACAGGCTCTGTGAGCCCCTCTGAGACCAGGTTAGTATATTCTCTGGGTTTTCTCATAGTGCCCTTGAACTACAGGCTCTTACAATCCTTCTCCTCCTCTTGTGCAGGATCCCTCAAGCTCCTCCTAATGTTTGGCTGTGGGTTTGCATCTGTTCCCCTGTTGCTGGGTGAAGCCTCTCTAATGACTTCACCACTAGGCACCAATCATTGTTTTTCTGGGTATGTGTTCCCTCACTCAGGATGACCTTTTCTAGTTCCATCCATTTGCCAGCAAATTTCATGATGTCATTGTTTTAAACAGCTGAATAATACTCCATAGTGTAAATGTACCATATTTTCTTCCTCCGTCCATTGCTTGAGGGACACCTAGGTTATTTCCAGTTTCTGACTATTATAAATAAAGTTGCTATGAACATAGGTGAGTAACTGTCTTTGTAGTATGATGGAGCATCGTTTGTGTATATGCCCAGTAGTGATACAGCTGGGTCTTAAGGTAGATGGATTCCCATATTCTCTTTTTTCTTCCTTGATATGCTGGGAACAAAACTTAGGGCCTCAAAGCAAGTTATCTACTACTTGGCTACAGACCAGCACTCACTGGCATTCTGTTATTGATTAACTAGAGACACTAAGCTGAAAATAGCTGTGTGTGTGTGTGTGTGTGTATAATCTAAGAAAGCTTAAATACTTCTTCAATAGACTTATTTTTGCTCTATTAATCTCCAAATATGTTTTAGGTAATAGTTAGACTTTCTATTACCATGTTAATCTTCATTTAAGACTATCTGCAGATGAGGTTGAGTCTGATGTTGTAAGTTTGTAATCTAAGCACTCAGAAAGCAGAGATATGAGGGTCATGAGTTCCAGGCTAGCCTGCATTTCATAGGAAGATCTCATCTTAAACTATAAAAATAAAAGCAAAGCAAAAATGTTATAACACTATTTTTAAAAAAACATTTTTAATTAAATTTTAAAGCAAAGAATATAGCTTAGTGGAAGAGTACCTGCTTAGAACATGTGAAATTCAGAATTTGACCCTCCAGTACTGAAAACAGAAGTTTTTCCCCTTTCCCCTTCAATGTGATAAGAACACAGAAATAGAGAATATGACAAAAGTAGGTAAGAATCTATGTAGGTAGATTTGTATATAGAAGTAAGCTGTAATCTATCCATGATTCGTAATATATGAATATTATATATCCTGTACTGTCACATAACTATATGCACATACATGCAAAATCTGTGTACACATACCATTTTCCTATAGATCCACAAGTTGGCAGCTCAGATAAAATTGTAGGGCTTACCCTCAGAGCCAGATGTCACCCTACGTTATCACGCAAAGGTGCATTATACATCTTAGGTAGTGCGTAAAGGCTTGTCTTTGTTCTGGTCAGACAACAAACCGTCTTATTTCCCTTATTGTCCACCTAAGTTAGGGGAATTCTATCACAGAATCTACCAGAAGATGGCGAACAATTCCTACAGGTGTCTCCTTTGTAGAGTTAAGAGCAAAGGAAAAGCAGAATAGAGAGAAATCAGTACACGATTGCACATTCAGAAATGATTTTGAAGTTGTAATGAAGTGTCCACCGCAATAGTTCAAACACCAGCTTTATTTGGCTGTGACTTCGAAAGGAGGTCAAAGGGAATGATATTGTAGCAATCAAGACACATGCTTCCTTGCAGGAATTAGAAAGAATGAGAATGAGGCAGTTTGTTAATTATTTTCTCTGATTAGGTTACCTATTTCACCGCATGTGCATTTAAATATTAATCAGAGATTCACTTTAGTGCAGTATTATTCAAAAGGATGAAACGAGGGAAGAGTTCAAGCCTGAGATAAACAACTCCTCACAATGGAGAAGCAGGGTTCCTGCTCTTGAGATCTACTGACAAAGCCCCTAGAGCAGGGAGGCTATTTTGCTTTGATTATCTTAAAAGGTGAATTTATATTTTTATCAAATTTGTATGTTAGCTGAACTTTCAATGCCAGATTTTTAAACATTTAATTCATTCTGTTTTGAGAATTTCTTCTATGAGAACTGTATTTCCAATTTCTACACCACGGTCTTCCCACTCCAAATCCCCCTAAGTATCCTTCTCCACCCTCTCAGCTCCATAACACGCTCCTCTTAATTATCATACAAACCCAGATTCTTTCTTTTTTAACATTTTAAATTTTACATACCAAACTTAGTTTCCTCTCGCTTTCTTCCTCCTGCTTCCCCCACCTTCCCCTCACCCCATTTCCCCAGCCCCCATCCAAGCCTCAGAGAGGGTAAGGCTTCCCATGGGGAGTCAACAATGTCTGTCACATCACACTGAGGCAGTACCAAGGCTACCCCCACCTATCTAGGCTGAAGAAGGTATATCTCCATAAATGGGCCCCCAAAAGCCAGTTCATTCTCTAGAAATAAATCCTGGTCCCACTGCCAGTGGCCCCACAGTCTGCCCTAGCCACACAACTCTTACCCACATTCAAGGGGCCTAGTTTGATCCTATGCAGGTTTCCCAGCTGTCAATCCAGAGTCAGTGAGCTCCCACTAGCTCAGGTCAGCTGTTTCCCCATCATGGTCTTGAACCGTTTACTCATATTAGTGTTCCTCCCTCTCTATGACTGGATTCCAGGAGTTGGCCTAGTGCTTGCCTGTGGATCTCTGCATCCACAGATCTCCACTTCCATCAGTTACTGGATAAAGGTTCTGTGATGACAATTGAGGAAGTTAACAATCAGATTACAAGGGAAGGCCAGTTCAGGCACCCTCTCTACTATTGCTTAGATTCTTAGCTGGGGTCATCCTCATGAATTCCTGAGAATTTCCTTAATGCCAGGTCATTTTGCCAACTCCGTGATTTCCTCTATCAAGATATCTCTTTCCTTGCTTTCCCTCTCCAACATTCCCCCCAACTTGATCTTCCTGATCCCTCATGTTCTCCTCCCTCTTCCCTTCTCCCCTCCTCACTTCCCTTCCACCCTTCCCACCCCCACCCTCATGCTCTCAATTTACTCAGGAGATCTTGTCTATTTCCTTTTTCCAAGGGAATAATGTATGTCTCTCGCAGGGTCTTCCTTGTTTCCTGGCTTCTCTGGGGTCATGGACTATGGGCTGATTATCCTTTGCTTTATGTGTAATATCCACTTATGAGTGAGTACGTACCATGTTTGTCTTTCTGGGTCTGGGTTACCTCACTCAGGGTGGTTTTTTCTAGTTCCAAGAGAGAATTTCAGGCATTGAATATATGATAGAGGAAAGAGATTCATCGGTCAAAGAAAATATTAAATCCAACAAATTCTTAACACAAATATCCAAACCCAGATTCTTAAATGTCACTACACCTTCAAGGTTTGGGAGCTGCCATATTTATTCTGGGCTATACTTTATGCTATACTATAAGATTAGTATGCAGCTGTAGTAAAAAGAATCTATAATTCTCTCCGTATATACAATATTACGTACATTGAAATATTTATAGAATCCTCTTAAAATTACATACAGAATTGTTTAAATGCAAAACATGTATTTTCATCAAGAGAAAAATAATCATTAAACTTACCAATTTTAAGACTTTAGTTTTATCTCCAAATACATTCTTGGGGACAGTGTTTCCTAACAAAAATTTAATTAGAATGTGCTTTGTTATTTATTACAAACAGACAGCCAAGGGTCATTCCACTTCAGTCACTGAGTGGTAAGCAAAGTTAATTATTCAGAGCTTGTGTTTCTACAAAGCACTTAAACTCTTACTAGATAGTTAAAAGAATCAATCACATTCCTCTTCAACAGCAACAGCAACAAAACCTCAAACTTTATTTAAAATGTGAAAAGTACTCCTAACTATCTACCAAACACTTGTGTCCCAGTATCAGGTAGCATTTTGCAGCTCCCATGAGATCTGCAATATGACTGTCTCTATCCCTTCCTAAGGTGAGAGCAGTTAAACTAAGGCTTTCAAAACAGAAAAGTAAAGCAAAGGTTGTTCAACATTTTGCTATGGCTTTGCTTTCATTTCGTTTTAGTGAACAGATGAAACTTAAAAAAGTCCTGGTTTTGGGATTTCCACATTTTTATCCTTTATAGCTTCTTCTGTTGGAAAATGGTGAACTCGAGGTGGGGAGATGCTACCCATGGGAGAGAGCAGACACACTCTGATTCCTTTGCATATTCTAAAGGTGTACTGATATGCAAATCAGAAAGGCCACACAGTTAGGAGCTTTGAGATATCTTAAAGCAACATTGCAGCTTGTGGCTGGGGAAGCACAGAGTGAAATGTCTTGTCAAAAGTCCACCCAATGTTTGCAGCAGCATTGAGCTTACAAATCAGTAACTCCCTCAGATATTTCCTGCTAAAGCCAGCGCCTGGATTCAAAACCTAAAACATGTTTACAGAATGCCAACAAAGGAGAGGGAAAGCCTCTTCAAACCCACAGAAACTAACCATAAAATCTTTCAAAAAGGAAATTTCTCAGTGGCAGTAAAAAAGAAAATAGTATTGAGAGTGGAGCACAATCCAGATTTTGGTAGAAGTTTCATAATCATCTACATTACTGGATAGAACTAAAAAATCCCCATCTTCCATTTTTATAATTAATATAGTCATTATAAACCATAGAATTATACAGATAAGAGGCTCAAGCTCATTTTCATACTTTCAGAAGTAACTATAAGACCTGAGGGTTGCTTAGTCATAAGAAATAATTTAATTGGTAATAAAAACATCAAGGCCATAAAAAATCAGCATAACAATTAATTTAGGTCACCAAGGTAATTTACTGTTATATGTGTGTGTGTGTGACTAAAAATGATCACACATCTGAGAACTAAAGGTGTCAAATTTCTAAGCTTACCTAAATGTTATATAAAAGCTAAAATTGAAATTCTTTGTTCCCTTTGCCAGTGATGTCATAGGTATTCAACAACTGGACACAGAAGCCGAAGTTATATAATATAAAAGGTCAAGAGAGGCATTATTCTTTTCTTGACCCCCTACCTTCATGAACAAATTAGGTCCCAGGGGACAGTAAAATGCCTCTAAAAGAGTCTTTCAACTCTGGTAAGTCACCCATTGCTTGACCAAAAACCATGCAAAGACTTCAGGCATTGGACTCTACTTAGTGAAGAGTCCGGAAGAGAAGCCTTAATAAGGAAGACAATGTCCTCAGGGTTTCCAAGGAATGTTACATGATCAAGAAATCCTTGACCCATCCGAGTAGATGCCAGGAATGGTAGAGAAAAAAAAAAACAAAAAACTGAAGAAGCCAGGGAGCTTATTCGACACCCTTAAAAGTAATCCCTAAAGAGCTTTGACCAACCTTAGTAGGAAAAAGCTCATTTTTTTTAACCTGCAAACACATGATCTTCAACACCCAACAGGAAAATTCCACAGAAGAGTGGAAGATCTGATGATAATGAAAAAAAGAACCAAACTGGACTTGAAAAGGAACGGAGCACTTGGCCAACTAACAAAGGCTCACCCAAGAATATCCGTGGACACACCGTGTAGACATATTGACACATTACAAAGGCTCTAACACACTGCGGCATGGTGACTAAGAGACAAAATGCTCTCATTCCAGTCCCATATGCTTTTCAAAACTATCTTTCATCCCTTCAAAAGTCTTAAATACACAAACTCCTGTCAAACTCCAGGACATTCTTAGCTAAATAAATCTGTCCAGATTAAAAGCACCTTTCCTAAAGTGTTCCAGGTAAGAGTTGAGAGAACTCTACCAGGATCTGGAACTGACACCCTGCGTAGCTTTGCCAAAAAAATGACTCCAAAGATAAGGACATATAAGGACATCTATGGGACCATGATTCAAAGCTACCACACTTAGACGTATGCTTCTGATGGGCTCCGACACTGGCTAGGCTTACCCTTTAAAGCAGTCTGTACCTCTGTCGAGATGGACCTATATATAGCCTGTAAATGGGAACCCAGTTCTATTTATCATCGCTACTATTACAGCTGGCTGAGAAAATCCCCAATAGGGTTTGATATGTTCTATTTATCCTCAAGAGCAACCGACAATGCCTCTGCTTTTGACTCCTGTTTTCAGCATACACCACTTAATTCCTCCTATGTCTCAGTTCCCAGGGGATCTCCATGACATTGTGGGACAACTGGAGCACACTAATTTGCAGTGTTCAAATTTATCTTCTATTACTTTCTCAAGATATTACTAACTCCAAGCTTTGACTGTTTCTTACGGTAGGAAAACCAAGGTAATAAATTGCACCATTACTCCTGTCTCCCCACTCCCTTGTGACCCTTGGACCTTGGAAGTCTATTATAATCGTTCAATCCAATAATTTTGCAGCAATTGGTAATTGTGTCCTAGACAGATTTTGTACTGCAACTGGCAATTACTGGATCTATCTGCTCAGTTGATCTTATTTAGAGGAAAAATTGCCTTTATTGGACATGATTCCTGGACCTAACTATTCACAAAGATTTCCTCAAGTTGAGGAAACTCCCTTGGCTCCCTCATGTCATGTTTCTGGTTTATCTCTTTTTTCCCCCATGGTTTAATACCTACTTTTCTGAGTTTTTCTAAGAAAGTATTAGCTCTCAGTTCTCCTATGGGATGGGCATAGGTCTACTTTTCTATCAAACCTATTTCCATGTAACTTAATCTGGCTTCACGTTTATCGTCTTTCTGAGGAGCCCAGCCCTTGTGACACATTAATCTGCTTGGAGTTTCTTAGCCCGTCACTCCTGTTATAAGTGAAGGAAAGAATCAATTTTGGCTGGAATCCACAGCCTCTTGGAATAGGTTCACCCATTATGAAGTCACCTCATAAAACCCCACAAAAAATATGATCACTTCTGTTTCCTTCACTACTGGGGCCATATGAGGCAAAACACCTCCCCTGAATCACCAACCTGTAGCATCTTAGAAAATTAGTTAGTTTTACATTGCCTCTTAGCAGAGCTAATTGAAGTCTTTGTTCTTATTAACAAAACCTTTTAGAATGGATTTGGTAGCACACACCTATAATTCCAGCACTCTGGAAATAGAGCCAAGAGGTTTTTTGTGAGTTTGAGACTAGTTTGCTCTAGATGATGAGTCCTAGTTGGCTAAGGCTGCAGAGCTAATCTTGTCTCAAAGGGAAAAATAAATTTTTTTGTTATACAAATGTGAACCAATTCTGAGTGATAGGAACTGACTTTCATATTTATAAGCCAGGGCATACCTCTAGAAACATAGCCAAGGACATGATCCCCATTGAAGCGTGTCTGCTAGAGTTTTAACTTTAATTTTATTTGCCATTTTCTGGACATGGGCCTCTCTGCTCACTATATTCTAAGTATTACTTCTAAGATTTGATTTAGAACATAATAGTAAAGGTTGTTCCTTCCAGAATCCAAAAATTCCACTTCCAGATGATGATCCATCAAGAGATTACAGACAATTTCACTAGAAGAACATTTCATCTGCCAGGACCTTTGAGTCCAGCAGGTACCGTGTAACCTTTGCAAGGCACTGGCTTACTTTCCTTAGTTAGCAAGGAATGTGCCTATGCATAGGCACTATAATCCTACCCAACCGGAAGTAGATCCAGAAGAATGAAATCTGTTTTTCCTCATAAGATTGAAGGGTCCATATTCCTTGAAGGGTAGGATTCAAAGGTGAGGTTTGATAGGAGATACCAGGCAGAGAGAAAGGAAATGAAAGGCCATTTGCAGCTATTGAACCCAAAGCTCCATGTGAAATTTGAATATCAATGTCTGCATCCTTTGTCACAAAGGCATAGACAGTGGAAAATAACACTCTTTCTAAGGTTCACAATGGGAGACTTTAATGTTAGAGATTCCCTTTGGGACATATGAATACCAGTATGGTGACAAGCAGTGTTGCCCTTTAGAAGGTGCATGATCAGTGGGAGACCTTTTTGGTATAGACAGCATTCCTAGTCTAGAAAATGCAAGGAAGTGCCTTAAAGGGGAAACTAATGTCTTAGATTGTAATCAAAATCCTAAAGGTAATGAGAAATCATACACAACAGGATATGACAAAAAATGTGCAGAATAACTAACTATCCTCTTATAGATGTGCACCTAGATATACCAAAGCCATTTTTCCAGGTAGTGGCTCTCCAACCTGCATGAAGGAGTCATCAGTCCAAGTTCTAAGTTTTAGAACTTATCTATCTTCCTCCTCTTTTCTCTTCCTCTTTCCAGCACCTGCCAAGATCTCCAACTTTCTTCTTTGTTACCCAAACACACCATCCTCCATTGCCTTTCTGGGTTTGGTAGTTTCAATGTAATTGACACCATAATACCAGGGAGGGGCACTATTAGGAGGTGTGGCTTTGTTGGAGTGGGTATGGCTTTATTGGAGGAAGTGTGTCACTGTGGGGGTGGGCTTTGAGTTTCCTATGCTCAGGATACCACCCAGTGTTTCAGCTGGCTTCCTGTTGCTTGTAAAATGTAGCGCTCTCAGCTCCAACACCACATCTGCCTGCACATAGCCATAAGGGCTGCCGTGATCATGCTGTCTCTTCACAGCTATAGAAACCCAAACTAAGACACTGAGCCTGTTCTCAGAAGATTTTATCAAAGAGATCAGGAACATACAAGAAACCTATGATGACTGATATGTTGAAAGGAGCTTTTGTGATTCCATAAATCACACTACAAATTTCTCACGTTGCATATAAGTAAAAAGCATTATTTTCATTGGTAAATAAAGCAATTAAATCTCACTAAACTAATTAACACCATGAGAAGATCATAAATGCACATCTTAGGCAGAAAATTATAAATAAAAACCCAACATTGGAAAATGTTCGATTTGTAATAATTGTATTAATCTCAAAATATAACTTAATGCCTTGAATATTCACTAACTTTTAAATGACATCTGTGAGGATATCATAGTTTGTAGATAATCAAAATAATTTATATAGTGATGATGGCAATATAATTTGCCTTTCTCAAAAATGTGTGTGTGTGTGTATGCACACATGCAATGAATTGTTAAAACAGTCTCAACATTTGACACAGTAATCCCAGTTCTAAGAATGTATCTTCCTTAAGGTTTAATATCCATAACTATTCTTGGTACTTTAAAGACAGAAATACTGTTTATAATACAAAGGTTAAGATTGTATTTTTCACTTTCTTTCCTGATCATGCCCGGAATTTTGTTGACTTTTAGCATTATGGACGCAATTTATATGCATATATGCTGAAAACAGTCTATAGTGATTCCTAGGCCCTTAGATGACCCAGAATTTCCTGTTTACTGACTTTAAACCATTTCTCATCCTTAGCAAAGGATTATAGCTGTTACCATGCCATTTGTCATAGATGACCAACTGATATCCACGGGCACACCCAAACTTCTCCTAAACGCTCAACACTATTGCTGTAAGTGACTTGAATCCTCTCTCCTGCTTAAAAATCAAAACAAAAATTTCATTATTCAAAAAAGGAAGAGTTTTATAGGAAAGGCACTAATTCAGCTCAATTGCCAAGCTTTCATAAAGACTTAGAAAGTAACAAACTACTCATTACGTAATCACAATGATGATTATGATAGGCTTGTTTTCCAGAGCCAGAGATAGGACTTGTTCACTGGGACTGGCAGTCACTACTAGAATATCTTGACAGTTTCTTTCATAGAAATCTAAGAACATCATATGCTCAGTAATCTTAGGTGCTTGTGTATCAAGACACAGTAAAAATAATATATGCTATTGATTTAATGACCTCCCATGTCAAGCCTTATGCTACCTGACAATTTCTTTGGATTTTTAGCATTAGCGTATCTGAAAGTCACCACTACTTTTTATCTTTATTTTACAGAAGTGAAACTAAGACCTAGAAAGTTTAGTAGGTTGCCCAACGTGTAGTATAAAACAAAACCAAACTCAAATACAGATATCCAATGCCAAATTCTCTTGGCTAACACTTTCCTTTAATATAGAGACTCTCTTGAAATACTTATAAACCGTGTGTCTAAGACTCTGTACTGTTGTTTTTAGTGACATCATTTTGAAAAGCCTCATTGTTTTCTCGTTATGCATCTGTCTAGAGAATGTCTATATGTGTTTTTTACTCTGTATGTATATATGTGCTTTATGCTTCTAAATGGTTTCAATCTGCATATTTGATTTGAATATACAGTCAACAAGTATTCATATATTATTGAACAGTGAACATTTTTAATAGCCTTCTAATAGACAGTTGAATTCCCACCAGAATTTCAATGTTGCATATGAAGTCATGGATAGCTCATAGATATCCTTTCTGACAGTGTGTGAGAGTAAGAAACAGAAATCTGAAGTTACAAGGTGCTGGCTTTATTTTTTCTTTTCCATGTAGCACGGCTTTAAGGTGACTCACAAATACACAGTCACATTAATGAGCAATAAGATGTGGTAACAGTTTATTCATAATCACACCAAGAAGGGCAGAATAATGAGATTCTTTCTTTTGATATAGGATTTGCAAATGGCATCTCCAAGTTTGTGAATTGTCCCAACCTCCTTGTGTCCCTGAAAGCATAGATGCTTATAATCCTAACTGCTTTGATTTGTTGTTGCTGTTTTTGGTGTCCTTTGAATGTTCCGAGTTCTAAGCTGCACTGTTGTCATCACTGATCAATTTGATTTATTTTTACATGGTTTCAAGCAAGGATTTAGTTTCACTCTAAATCATTCATTGCTTGCCATTTTCCAGGCTTCCTAACATGAATTTTGGAAAATTATTATTTCCATGTTGAGCTACAGAGAGTCTTTATCTTATCAAAATCCTTTAACTATATAAATGACTGGATTCTAGCCCTTCCCATTTATCTGTGTATCTATTTTTATCATGGAACTGTACACCTAATTATTCATTGTTTCATTGTTACTGTATAGAGATGCAAATGATTTTATATTGGTTTTGAATCCTAAAACGTGTTGAACATATTTGTCAGTTTTCATAACTGTATGAGTTTTTAAAGTAACGTCCCAATATAAAAAACACTATATATTATTATTAGCAAATGGAAATAATTTTATTTCTTTGCAACTGAATTTTCTTTTCTTTCTTGTATGTGCTGTCTGGGACTGCCAGAAAAATGTTAAATTGACATTACGAATGCAGTCATCTTTATCTTGTTCCTAGTCTTTGTAAAAGACTTCCAGTCTTCATTGTTAATCTGATTTAGATTGATGTTTTCTAATAGGCAAGCTTTATCTGGCTGAATATCTATGCCTAGCTGACAAATTTTTTAACATGAAAATGTGCTATATTTTGCCAAATGTGTGCATGTGTGTGCGTGTCTGTGTGTGCTAAGCTTTATTCTTTCAGTATATATTGCTTTTTTATTGTTTCATTTGTCATTTGTGTGAAAAAAATTCCTACCTGGTTATACTGCATAATGTTTTTTAATTTGTTTGATATGTTCTGGTTTTGAAATATTGTCTCACTACATAGCCTTGGATGATTGGAAATTTGCTATGCCAACTGAGGCTGGCCTCAAACTCACAG
This sequence comes from Bramus lutescens, assembly GCA_001685075.1. NCBI lineage: Eukaryota > Metazoa > Chordata > Mammalia > Rodentia > Cricetidae > Bramus > Bramus lutescens. Next base: position 90,387 of record LOEQ01008292.1, read on the forward strand.
CAATCACCCTGCCTCTGGCTCCTGAGTTTAGGAAATTAAAGACGTTCACCATTACAATCAGCCACAATCCTTGCTTACATTGCATTTGGATCACTGGTGTTCTGTTAGGGGCTTTGCACCTGCCTGTGATTGCACTGATTTTTGACGTCATTACCTAGTTTGAGGATCAGAAAAATACAACACAGAATGGGTTGAAGGGCACCCTTGCCTTTCAGGGTTCCAAAGTATCTCAAAGGATTGCACATTTTCGAAAGCTTCCTATGACTCCTCAGTGACTTTAAAATCCAAGGCTTCTCATGATGAGAATTTTTGAGTTACTATTGAATCACTATATTTACTGTGCATCTACTCTGATTTTGAGAATAGATGCCCTAAGTCCATTTTAATAATGTGTGTGTTAAAATTTTCCTAATTCTTCTAGGAATAATTCCAAAATAATAATTCTTTATTTTCAACATAAAGTAACAAAAATTTGGTATAACCAGATATCTAAAAAGTGACCAGAAAACAAATAAACAAACAAAAAACCCTCAGGAAGAAAAACTAAACAAAGAAACAAAAAACCAAAATAACAATTACGATAAAATATTTTCTGCAACTAGTCGATAATAATTTCTTCTATTCACCTATTCAGAAGTTATACAAAGAATGTTAATATTTTTCTCAGGGAGTCATTTATCACTTTTATTTCTGTGATTTATAGCTAGGCTACTTTCTCTATGGTTCAATCCTTTCCTTGGGTATACTGTGTCCATCAGTTAGCACTTCCTGCCACAAAGAGCCAGTAGGATTTCCTCGGCCTAGTGAGCTTAGACATGCTTTGATGACATAAGAACATGCTTTTCTGCAACTATAGATCCTGGATGTAAAGCATGATTTCAGCAACCACAGTTGTCTATCAACAGAGAAATTGAGAAGGATGGTCTGGGATATATACACAGAGGAATCTTTTCTGGACGTAAAGAAAAGTAAAATATGTCACTTGCAAAAAACTAGATACAAGTAGAGATAATAATATTAAGCAAATTAATACAGGATAAGAAAAAATGAGAGATTTATGTATATCCATATATGTGTGTATATGTATACATATATACACACATGTACATATATACATATGCATACATGAACAATGACATGAAAATAGAAGCGCAACTGTGTAACAGAATAGAGAGGACTAACTTGAAAGCTGGGGAACAAAAAAAAGGAGGAGGCAGCATAGAATGGGACAATATGCTCAAAATATATATTTTTCTTGAAAATGGTCATATATCAGCAATTTAACCAAACAAATTATATTCAAGAATTTGGAGATGTTCTGCTAAAGTAGAAATGTAACTTCATGGTAAGAGGTTTGTCTAGCAGGCACAGGCCTAAGTTTCTATCTTGATCACCTTGCAGGTGAGTACACACACATATACATGCACACACAAACACACATACATAAACTCACACACACAGAAACTCACACACATACATATATACATACCTCTAAACACACACACACAAACACACACATACATACAAACACAAAGGAAACCATTTTGAAAGACCTTTGGATAGCTTTATTGATCATTAAAACACAAAGTGATAAGATAATTTTGATTTTGCTGACTTTGATTTCCCCTAAAACTGCAATTCACAGAGTCACGAAAGTTTATCCAGGTTATTGGAAGCACAACACAACCATCCTCATTTGCAGATATTTCCATAAACAAGGAGGGATTCAGATCACTCTATCTCAGCTAAGAAGGGACTTGGGTCACTCCATCACCGCTAAGAGGGGATTTTCATCACTCCATCACAGCAAAACTTGTTTCTATGATTCCTGTGACTTTCGCTTTCTGACTGAAGCAACAATTAGAGTGTGGACTTTTTTTTTTGAGTGTGGGCTTTTTTGAAATAAAAACATCAATGTTTTATGAGCTATTTCATGACATGAATTGTAGGTGTTTAAACTTTGGAGAAGGATCTTCTCTTTTAATAGGTTAAATAGTAAAGATGCGGAGTTTACGATACATTCTAATACTAGAGAACAAATTCCCTCATGTTATAAGTTAGGAAATATTGAATTTGGGATATAGTTTGGAGGTAGAGAGCTTGCATAGAGTACACAAAGCCAGGAGATCATCCTTAGTATTGAAAACAGATGTGTGTGTGTGTGTGTGTGTGTGTGTGTGTCTGAGAGAGAGAGAGAGAGAGAGAGAGAGAGAGAATATGAGAGAATATAACTACCAGGTCATAAATGCCCAGAGAACAATTACAACTGACACATGGAAAACATCTATATGAGGAATTATGCATTGAGGGCTACAGCAAACACAAAGATAAGAATAAAAAAAATACAAGCATTAGGAAGTTTATAAACATGGACGGAGTTGACGATAATTTAAAATGTCTAGAAATATTCAAGAGGCCAATAGAGCTCTGCCAGTAGATGTCAGATAAGCTTCATGGCAAGAAAGGAATAAGGAGTTAACACTGAACAGAATGGTGCTTGAAAATTTATCAGTACTCTTCAAGAAGTATATTACAGAGCCAAGAATCACGGTGTATACCTGTAATACCAGCTTCAGGAGGCTGAGGCATGAGCTCTGGTGCAAAGTACACATCATAGCAAATACATATATATATAGTAAGACTCTGTCCTCAGAAACCAAAGAAAGAGAAGCTCGTTTTACAACAGATCTCGTTTTAGTTTTGTAGCCTCCAAAAATGTTCATAGTATTCAAAATATCATCTGAAGAGATGGTTCAACAGTTGGCACAGTTTGCTCTTCCAGAGGACCTAGGTTTGATTCCAAGCACATATATGTAGGCTCATAGCCATCCCTGACTCTCCTTCCCGAAGATCTGAAGGCCCCATCTGGCCTCCACATGGTGCACAGACATACATGAAGGCAAAATATTCATATAAACAAAGATAAATAAAACTGGATTAAAATATTAAATTATTATTGAAGAAGTTGATGTAGGAGGGTCATCTGTCTATGTGTTACTTTCATTGGTTAATAA
>LOEQ01008292.1:93613-107851 GCA_001685075.1 Bramus lutescens
ACAATTTGTGTGCTGTTATTTATGGGTATAAGCTAGCCGTGCAGGAGCTGGGCCGGACGAAAAGCAGGGCCCACTACCCTTTTCACTACAAGAAGTGATAGATCTTAGATACTAGTTTTGGTATCATGTTCTTTCCCTCACGGGTCTTTAAATGACTATCAGATATACAGCTTTACAGACATACAGTTCACAAAAGCCAAACATTTTGTTGGAAAGGAATGGAATATGTGACATAATTAACAAGGCAGATGCATTATTGAAATATTGATATTGTCTTCCTTATTCAATAGGACGGTAGTTATTTATAATCATTACATTGTCTCTCCTGACACAATACATTTACTAAGTGGTAAATTTTATATGACAAATTGAAAATGTACTAATTTTTCTACATTGACAAATTTACAACTGTTCCGGACAAGACTATTAAACACCGGCAGCTGGGGAGCTTCTATGCACCGAGAATTCTGAGCACTGTGGAAACGCTGAGGAAACGCTGACCCTACTTCCTGAAAGCTTTTGGTCATAACTTCCTCTCACCCTTAGCAGCTGTATTCAAAATGACAAAGGTGAATGCAAACGCGTGAGTGTTTTCTAAATGTGGATTGCAGGCCTATTACAGCCATATAGAAGTTAACCACATGAAAACAGACACACGTCTGCTGTGATGTCCAATGACAGGGCATGACGAGAGAGGTAGGGAGGCTTTATTTGATCATTTAACATTAAAATCTTAAAAGTATGATGCGTAAATCAATTATAAAAGCACAAGTGGAATAATCAAGATATTCACTTTTGCCCAGAACTCTGTCGGGTTTTTTTCTCTTCTATAATCATCATTTTCTGACTGCACTTTTGATTACTTAATGAGATAAATGGTTTACTACTGGCATAAATTACTCCTTGATGGAAACTAAACCAAAAAAACTAGTTATATCTTTAAACCCCAAAATGTTACTTTGCGTAGGACTGGCAGGCCATAATTTAAAACAATTTAAATTTAACCGACTATTGTTACCTCTTAAAAACGGATATTTATTATTAAATCAAAATATATTTTCACTATTTTGCATTTTAATACATGTTTCTTTATATGCTGAGCTGGGAAAATTATATGAAACTGAGGATTTAAAAGATGACACTTCAACACTATTCATTCATTCAAAAGAGAAATCATGACCACTTATGTTTAAAGCACTAGTCTCGGCAATAGTTTCAAGGGTTAATAAAGCACAACGCCTGCACTTGACAGGAATGCTTCTGAGTGCATATGGTTCATAGTCTTTTAATGTGCAGTTTTTATTTGCTATGCTCAGCTGCATTCTCAATGGGCACAAATTAATGCCCAATTTGTGCAGCTATAATGAAAGACCCTGTAGGGCACGTCATGTCCTTTCCGGTATTGAAAATGCCTTAAAGTTTCACCCATGTGCTGCATGAGTTTTCCTTTCTATATTTTGAACACCTGAGAGAACTAAAGGGTAACTGCTTTTCTTCCTGCTTTTTAAATGTTTTATTTTAGTATATCTATGGGGGATTTGCCTGTATGAGTATCTATGTACCGCATACATGGCTAGTGTCCATGGTGGCCAGAAGATACTTTGCAGCTGGAATTACAGGTAGTTGTGAATCTTCATGAGGGAGCTAGGAATTGAACCTGGGTGCTTGGGAAAAGCAACCTGTGCTCTTAACCCCTGACCCATCTCCCCAGTACTCCTTTTCCTCTTTCTCTTTGTCTTCTTGTGCCACTTATTTCATACTTCCTGCTAAATTATTGAGCACAATTTTACAAATCCCATTTTAATCTTTGCCTTCTTTGGGAAGGTTTGCCATTCTAGTCAGTCAGATTTTCCAACATTTTTAAACAAAGTATGGGATCATACATTTCATGAGCAAGTAGGTTCATAGTTACATGCATATATGTAAGTGCATATTGTATATAAGTACGCACACACATATATATATGAATATTTAAATTTCAATATTAATAAAATTATCCTTAGGCATATGACATTCAAAATGCCATTATTTTTTCTAGTAGTAGAAAATAGAGCAACTGAGAAAATAAGAAAAAATATATGACAATTAGCAATTAAATTTAATTTTAAATTAAATTTAAAAAACAATATATCAAACTAAAAACATAAGCCAAGCAGAGACAGCTCAGAGTAAAAGCTGATGACTTGAGTTCATCCTCAGGATCTAAAGGGGCAAAAAGGAAGCCACTCCTGACAGATGTCTCCTGTCCTCCATGTGTGAGCTATGCCTGCAGAAGCACAGCACATGTGTGTGCACACACTTACACACACACACACACACTCAAGCCTCTATGTGCATGCTCACACACAATTAATTATAAATCAATTTTACTGACTAAGAATGATTAAAGAGATGGCTCAGCAGGTAAAGCAAACCCTGCAAATCCGGTGACATGAGTTCCATCCCTTCAGCCAAGTTAAGGAAGAAGGAGAGAACTGGTTACTCGAAGTTGAACTCTGACCTCCACATGTTAGCTTTTGCCTGCATACTCTCCATATACCATGCATACATATGTGCTAATAATACTGCTCTTACCATAAGGAAATTAAAGGTAAGAATTCGATATCCTTTTAAAACCCATAACCCAATCTAATGAAATAAATAAAAGTTGCCAATAAACATTGCAATTCTTGTATGAGCAGGAATAATATATGCTTATCAAATGTTTGAATGGGCAAGTGATAAAAATCATTATGAAGGTTATATGAAATCATCTTAAAATACAATTGCTAAAATAGGTAAAAAGAGAAAATACATGATTGTGGAAAAAAAATTGAAACAGGGTATGGTTTTGTAGCCTGACCTGGAATTCATTCTGTAGACCAGGCTGGCCTCAAACTCATAGAGATCCACCTGCCTCTGCCTCCCAAAGGCTGGGATTAAAGGTCTGTGCCAACAAATGCCCAGCTTGTCTCTTTCTTAGAAATACTCACTAGGTATCAACATTTGCAAAAGACATTTTCAAGATGTAACTTCATAGCATTTCCCTGCATGGTTCACTTCATAAGAAAGAAGGGAGCCATGTTCCCAGAAAGTCTTCATAGTGGAGAAAAGCCTGCAGCTCTTGATAAGTCTAGCTCTATCCCTGCAGATCCTCAGTTTCCAATTTTGGGATGGCTTCACAGTGGCAACCATTCAGTGGAAGAAACAATGACTTAGTTTTGAATTTGACCTCTTTCTCAGCAGTGGGCATAAGTAGGAAAGCACTTCCAGTGCGGGACAGCAGCTCCCTACAGTACTTCAGCGCACACACAGACCTAGCTGGTGGAGAGCCACCCTGTCTCTAACGGTGCAAGGGAATACACACAGCCTGCTAGAATCAGTGCTGCTCCTGCTTCTCTGTGTTTTGTTTTGTTTGGTTTGGTTTGGTTTGGTTTTTCTCAAGAAAAATTAGTCTTCTTGCTTATAAATCAATCCTAACAATGTGTGTTTGGCCTTCCTCCTGTGTCTACTGAGTGAGTGAATGTTCAATGAATGAGCGGCTACGTCAGCAGCTACGTCAGCTCAGTGACTGTAAACTCAAAGGGCTTTGGCAAGGCATGGGACAAATTGCATTCCTTGATTCTCCGCTTCAAAATAAGGATACAAAAAAAGGTTAAAAAAACCATCTCATAAGCTGTTGTGAGGAATACATGAGATGTGTTTAACATGAAAAATCGTGTATTCTAGGAAAGGATATAGCTAATTTGGTTATTATTGGTGAGAGCCTGGCATGTATAATATGCATAAGTGCAAGTGGTGACAATAACACTATGAGCTGGTGTGGGACCATACATTTTATATGAAAGGTATGCTTTTCTGTTCTGCTTTCGGGGGCACGTGGCCTCCCTTAACTCTGTCATTATGTTGTTATTCAAAGAACTGGACTGAAGGAATCTTTCATTTCTCCGTCTGTTACTAGCTTGATAGTTTTAGAGGAAACACTCATAGGACCACAGTGTAGTCTCAGATGCCAAGGGCTGGTTAAGAAGAGGAGAAAGCTACTTGATGGGACCACGAGACAATGACGTTGGAATAAAGGTAAGAACCAGCATTCACCTTGTAAGACAGTGCACCCCATCATCCCAGCACTGAGAAGACTGAGGCCAGAGGACCCCAAGGAATCCATAGCTACAAAAGAAGCTTGCATTCAGTCTGCACTACTTCATAGCCTGCCTCAAAAATAAAGGAGGCCCGGCAAGATAGCTCAGTGGGTAAACGTACTCCGTGCCATACCTGACTGATTGACTATCAGGATCCAAAAGGTAGAAGCAGAAAACTGGGTCACATGCTGTCCTCTGGAAAAGCCCACCTCTAATAGATGCATGAATATTCATTATTAAATAAAAGTAAATGAAAAAAGTGAGGGGAAAAAAGTCCATGCCAGGACTTGACACCTAAATATGTTACAAACTCACTGGAAAACCACGTTTGTTTCCAGTTTGCTTTTCTCATGCCCATGCCTTGTGCACAGACCCTGACTAGAGATAGCTGCCCATTCTCTACGTATAAGCCTTCATGATCCAAACCCCTATCCCATAAAACCTAGGAATTTTCACTAGAAATAGCAATGATAGTGTTTTCAGGATTCAAATTACAATACAATCGCCTATAAAATATTATAATACAAATGTATAATAGTTAATTGTTACTTTTATTTTCATCATGTATCTTCTGTGATGAAATATCAGCAACACGTCACAATCATCACAGACACCTAGTGACATGGTCCCTAGGTCATAAGTTAGACTTTATAATATGAATCTTTTTTAAAAAATTAAGTTTTATTAGTTTCATACATTTTTACTTATGATTAGCATCATTTTAGATAATAGTAGCATTTTCCAACCTGCGGCTCATGAATATTATTTGTCTAAATATTTTTGGAAAAGAGGAGTCCATGATCTGCTTCTGCACAGAATATCTCCATGTAGGAAGAACCACAAACAGTCTTGGGTTTTACTCCCATCATATACAGGAGAGGAGATGTTTCTTATGTCTACATTAGGGCTTATGTTCATTAAGTTTAATATGCAGGCTTCTATTAATGCTTTTTATAGATAATATAAATATAACTATTATTCTTTCTCTTTATAGCAAGGAAAAATGATAGTCTTACCTAAAGACACAGAGTTTATACGGCAGAGGGTGAATGAAGAAGCTCACGCTCTGAAAGCATACAAGTGAGTTGGGATTTTTGGGAGATGAGTTATGTGCATGAGGATGAATATGCACACATGTGGCCTTGTCTGTGGAAGCTAGAGGTCAATATCAGGGGTCTTGCACTGTAGCTTCCCACCTTGTTCTTCAAAATTATATTACATGTGTGTGTGCATGTGTGTGTGTGTGTGTCTGTGTGTATGCAAGTGTGTGTCTGTGTGTATGTGTGTGTGCACATATGTGTGTGTGTGTACTTGTAGAAGTCAGATTTCCTCTTCCACCATGAAGGCCTAAAGGACTGAACTTGGGTTGTCAGGCTGGATAGAGGGTATCTTTATTCATAGTACCATCTTGCATGCCTTTCCAATTTGTTCTTTTGGGACATGATCTCACTGAAATTTAAGCTACCTGATTCATCTAGGATGGCTGCCAATGGCCAGGGTGCTCCTTGAACTAGGGTTCGAGGGCCTCTGCAGCAGGCACTTTCTGACTGAGCCATTTCCCTGGCCTATCCATCAGTCGCAAGGATGAATACAAAGAGCCATTTTGTGAATTTGAAAATCCTAAAGAGCACTCAAGTAACTGTAACATGATCTCACAACGTTTGACCTCTTTCTGAGATACCAGTGTAAAACTCTGATAGAGGACAGAGACCTGCTAGACATGAATATGTTTCTACTGCATATGATGTACATGTTAGTGTGCATGAAAGTGCACATGCATGTGCACACTCATACATGTCCGTGAACTTCATACAGCTAAAAAAGCAAGCAGCCATGATCTGAGCAAGCTGCCCTGTTGGCTGGGCATAAAACCATATTTCTTATAATAAGAATTATGAGTATCAAAGACATTCTGGTCCATAGAAACCTCACCAAAACACTGTAAATGATAAAGAATAATTCATAACAGAACACATTTGTAATTTTTCTGAGTACTGATGCTATGTTAGCTCAAGCAGATTATGTTTCCTCTGATAAACAGTTGTCAACAGTAACTGACCCCCCAAATAAATATTCTTTGCATACGTGACATGTTTCACTTTTAAAGTATGCTAATTGTCCAGTACTGGGCTCACAGTTGCAGACTGTCTGCTTCTCTGTCTGGCCTTTATGTATACAAATGTTGGTGATTTTTATAGGCAATATTTCAAAACTAAGAACCTGATTTGAGATTCCAGCATAATCCTAGTCAGGCAGATCACATCTGTAGTATATGATAGGAAGCAACGGGTGCTGTATCATTGTGGTCAGTATGTTTTCTGAAACCTTTCAATACATATGAGACCCTAGAAACACAACTAAGTGCGACAAGAAAAAAACGAGATCTTTACAAGGTGTCCAAGTAATAAATAATTTACACCACAATTTAGCAACCTCAGCAGGCACCACTTACAGGCTGTGGTAGGGAGTGGAGTCTGTCTTTGTAGAGAAGAGTGGGATCAATACAAGGAATGGGCTGTCAGTTTCTCTCTATAGTGTCAATATCTCAGACTGGCTGCTTTCACTGTTGCTCCTGTGGAAACAACTTCCAAAAGTATACTATTGAGTGACATGTTGCATGGATTAAATGATTTACTTTAATCCCCTACCTGCATGCTGAAAGACAAGTAGCCCAAAAGGAATACTACACAGCTTGAGCACAAAGCCACTGGCAATAACCTTGTGATCTGGGAATGATTTATACCTAGGAAAACCCTATTGCTATCAAAAGAGCTATCCAAACGTTCCTCCATGAAACACAGACATGAAAGACATATTCCTAACTACCAACGGGGATCAAGCACAGTATTGAGGGAACTGGTCATGTAGATTTATTGGCTAGCTTCTCTGTTTTTCAGTTACCAGATTAAAAGGTGGTCTCATCTCAGAACGCTAATGTGAATTGTAAACTGCCCCTTTGTACCTATGTGAATGTATGTATCTAGTTTGAAAACATGTAAAGGGTCCAAACTTCAAACATGATCCCAGCACATTATAGTTTAGCACAGTAATTATCTCATTAAATAAGTAGTAGGTAAAACAACAGGCAGACCCTGAAGCAAACAACAAGAAATGATTCTAACTTATAGCCATAGAAGCAGGTTTTAAAATGGAGCCTTTGGGGCTAACAATGTGCTTCAGTGAATAAAGGCTCTTCCTGTTAAGCCTGATGACCTAAATTCAGTCCCTGGAACCCACAGGATAGAAGAAGAGAATAGACTCTAGCAAGCTGCCTTCTGACTCCAGACAAACGGGGTACCGCCTGCCTAGGGCAAAAGAAGTAAATGGTTTTGTTTTTGTTTATTTTTAACTTTGCTTTACAACACTGTACATGTGACTTGGATCTTGTAAATGGAAAAATAATTGTAACTGAGTTCTAGAGCTGCCAGCAGGTGACTGAATGACTTGCAGGCTACTAGTAATGTAGAAATATTTGACTCTTAATCAGGGAACTGAGTCACAGCTCTGGGGGCCCATTTCCTCCCTCACTGTTCAGTTTTGTGCCATGTGGGACCCTCACAGGTGGAGAAGCTTGAAGAGATGTGGTTGCCTTTCAGCTCCTTCAGTAACCACAGGCAACCTGAAGTTTGGACTCCATCAACAGGAGATGGTGGTAGTGGCCTCTGGGCCTTTCTGCTGGATTCGCAGGCCATTTGATCAGCATCCTAACTCACTAGAGGTGTGAGGAGCTTGAGAGATAGTATACAATTTGAGTGAAATGAGAAAAAGATACTGGGGCTAGACCCTCCCCCAAAGTAACCCCTGAATGATTTTCTAAGCAAGAACACTGGAGTGGAATCTTAGAGGTGCCGTCAAGCAAAGTGTGCCATGAGAGGGTGGCTGAGAGACTTCTGAGGAAGGGCACCAGAGAACTTCTGCTTTGAGCACCAGAGAACTCCTTACTGGAGATATGTTTCCTTATAGAAACCAAATGCTTGAAGTGTGTCTGTGTGTGTGTGTGTGTGTGTGTGTGTGTGTGTGCGCACACGTGTGTCTGTGTGTGTCTGTGTGTATGTTTTTGTATGTGTATCTGTGTGTCTGTGTGCATGTGTGTGTATCTGTGTCTGTGTGTAACTGTCTCTGAGTGTGTGTGTGTGTACCTGTGTCTGTGTTTGTAGGTGTGTGCTGTCTTTGTGTGTGTGTATCTGTTTCTCTCTCTCTGTGTGTGTGTGTGTGTGTGTGTGTGTGTGTATACCTCCTGACATTTTTTATAACTGGGACTTCTGAAAAAGAATTTTTGGAGAGAAGTTGTGTCTGTAAAGACTGACTGACTAAAATTGTGCTAATGTGGAGAGGTTGGGATGTTGCAGTTCCAGAGGTTAAGTACCTTGTCTTGAGTTGGCTTTCATCCTCTAAATAGCCATTCCTTGTCTACCTGTGTGTCATAACTAACATCCTGTGACTAATAGGTAAAAATCTTTGGAAATCTATTAGCTTAGCAAACCACTAACTACAAAACCAAAAGCTAAACATAGTATCAGATATGTTTAAGACTTATTGAAAAGCTTTCCCCATGCCTATGTAACAACCTCTCTGATACACCATCAATGTATTTTAAACTTGCCTTGATTTATAACTTTTCTTGTACTTTAAATCTATGTAACTTTATGAAAATGCTGGAAGATGAACTTTGAGGGGAACCTGTACTCCCGAGACATGGTTGCCCAAAATACCTTTAAAATAAACCACCTCTTATCCCCTTTAAGATGAGAGCTGTAGTTTTGGCATACACAGGTCCAAAATGAAAAATATTGTCAGTTTTGCAAAACTGTATTTCACTAAAGTGGTAACAATCTGCACTGCAAAAAGTAGCATCCACTTGACTTTCCTAACTTGAATATTTCCTGCCTTAATTTTAAATGTGTAGTGATAACAATAAGGTGTGTGTGATATGCATGTGACTGGGTTGTTCCTTATAAATCATCTTGGTTTATAGGAGACTACAAGGTCACTCATCGGTACAGATGCAATTTCTCACTTACAGACGTTTACAGAGAGAGGATAGCTGTAAGAAATGATAGCAATCATTATTTGTTAAGAAACCTAGTCTACCCTTTAGTGGATTTTATAATAAGCTATCTGAACAAGTAATACTTAAAATGTTACCTGTGCTTTTCTTAAGTTCCATCATTAGTTTTATATTAAAGAGAACAAGCATAAGATTCATGACATAAATCCAATTTGAGATGGATCACACTGAACTTCAGTGAAGACTGACACAGAAGATGTAGTTTTCATGGAAAGAAACCAAGGCATCACCTCAGGGCTTTAGACTGCAAAGCCACCTGGTGAGGTCCAGGGGGCAGTGTAATAAAGGAGGAGGGAAGTGGCTGCAGCCAAGGGCACAAGCCCAGGGGCAGGCCCCCAGGGCAACTTCCCCAGCAGAAAAGGGAGATGGTTCTGCTTTTAAGAAGAGAATGTCCATAGGCTGGAAAAGGAGAGAGTGACTTAGTCCTGCTGACCAGTTTAGGAACAACAATCGCTCCTAAGGGTAAGTGTCATTTGTGTTATCAGACAGTTCTCTTGATTGATGTAGGACAATACAATTAGGAAACCTTATATAGGAACGATTTCAAATAAACAAATAAGTAAATAAACATCTTAAGTAAATACTCATTCCTTAGAGACATCATCAATTTTCTATTTTGGAAAAATGTAGCATGGTAGGTTATTGGCTATTTTCTCATCACATTGAAAGCTCTTTTGGGTTCATAAACACATCCTTTCTAACCTTAAGATGCCCATGCATGCTCAACACTCTCACCATTGAGTGTAGCAGTACTCAGATACTCAGTGTTTCTTAAAACTGGTACTTTGTGTCTGGTAGAAGAAAAGATTAAATTTTAAAGCTAAACCTAAAAATGTATTAGTAATTACTTCCATCAGCAAGAAATTATAAGATGATGGTATAATGATCACTACCCTTGTTTCATACAGAATTAAAACATGAATTCTTCCTTTGTGACTTCTACAATTCAAAATTCAAAAGTGTTCTCAGTGGAAAAAAAGAAGTGAGATGAACAGTCATCACAACATTTAAAAGTGTGTTAACTTTCATGTGTTTTCCTGGGCAGTGAAAACGCCAAAGATGCCATGGAACAGCATCCAAATGAAAGACTAACACAAACCCTTTCAAAATCTACACAAGAGAGTCTTGTTAAAATACTCTAAAATTTTCAGGTAAGCTGCGACCAGGTAATTTATTTGCTTAACTAACTAAGGAGCTGAGAAACTTTCTGTAACTGCATTGTCATTCGGAGGGGCTTCTGTAGTATAATGTCAAGAACTTAGTGGACAATGTCCAAACACATCACACACACACACACACACACAGCCAAAAGTCACTTGGATCCAATGCAGAATCTTGTTGATACTGCAGCCTGACAATCATTTTTGTGCCAGTTTTAGCTGACAATTGCTAAGTTTCAGATGACAACACAGCTCTTAAAACAGTGTTCCCCAGTACAAATTTCCACTCTGCTGTACTGTCTCCACAGAGGTCAAGAAAACCTTATCTCTCCCTAGAGACCACACCACTGATCCATCTGGTCAACCAACATCTGATAATCACACTATCAGCAAAACATGCAAGAAATAAAAGGTTTGATGTGTGCTATATGTAGGCCGTGTTTAGGTGCAGCAATCTTTGGACTGTTCGAAAGAAATTACTTCTACTTAGGGTAAAAGGATTAATTTTCTAACATTCGCTACTAAAGCTTCTAACATAGACAAGGAAGCTGGTAGAAAATTATTGTTATTTTCTCATTATATTACAACCCAACCACAGTTTTATCTCACTTTGTTCCCCCTTCCCTAGGTGCTCCCCATCTCCCCTCAGAAAAGAGCAGGCCAACCAGGGACAACAGCCAAACACCACATAATATGTTACAATAATATCAGGTACATACAACCATATCAAGGCTGGATGAGGCAACCCAATGGCAGGAAATGGATCCCATCAGTAGGCAAAAGAGTCAGTGATCACCCTCGCTCCCACTATTAGAAGTCCCACAAGAACAACATGCTACTGAGCAGTAACATCTGTGTGTGGGACCTATAGGGGTCAGATGGCCTCCCTGATCTCTCTAAGTTTCTATGAGTCCTGGTCAATTGATTCAAGCTGTGTTCTCGTGGTGTCTCTGACCCTTCTTGTTCCTTGATCCTTTCTCCCCCTTCTCTGTAAGACTCCCTGAATTCTGCCTAATGTTTGTCTGTGGGACTTTCCATCTGCTCCTATCAGTTGCTGGATAAAATCTCTCTAGTTCTCTTCGGTTAGTAATTACTCTGCTAGGCTCTGGCCCCAGAACACTCTGTTGTCTGAGGTTTTGGTCCTGCCCGGTTTTTGTAGTCATTAATTCCCAAAGAAATCATACGGAGGTCTACATTAACTATAAACTGATTGGCCCATTAGCTCAGACTTTTTATTAACTCTTATAACTTAGATTAGCACATTATTTTTGCCTATGTTAGCCACATGGATCAGTACCTTTTTTAGCGGGGCAGTTCACATCTTGCTTTTTTTTGTGTGGCATGCTCACAACTTCAAAAAGGGCTTCCTTTTTTCCAGAATACTCTTGTTCTCATTGATCCACCTCTACTTTTTGTCTGGTTGTCCCACCTATACTTTTTGCCTGGCTACTGAGCAATCAGCATTCATTTAAGATATAATTGACAGAATAAAATTGTCCAATTGTCCCATACCACTTCCCCCTCTCTCTTTTTTTTTTTTTGGACAGAGGGGCCCTCTCTCCTTTCAACGTTTTGTGACTGAGTTAGTATCCCAACCTCTACACTTGAGGCCTTGCCTGGTTTCAGAATATGGCTTGTTCAGGCTCCATGTCCCCCCATTCCTAGGAGTTTTTGATAGGGTTACTCTAGTAGATTCCATGGAGTTTCCATTGTACAATTATTTTTCTACTATTCACTAATAAAGCTTCAAGACAGAAACAAAACTGCTGACTGAAAAGATTTTAGCTTGGTCAGTCATCTTTAAAGTTCCATTAGAGAAGTTTAATACTGCACGTGACAAATATTAAAGACCACTTCTGTTCCGTGACACCTTCAGCCCTTTTCTCACTTAATTCCCATTTTAGGAGAATTAAATTTTAAAACAGAAAAAGCTGAGGGTTAAAAAGCAATAGTAACTTGAACAAGGACAGACACTGCTAACATGTTTCTCTTCTCGTCACATCACATTTAGAATGGAATGCACCACTTTCCCTGACATTCAGTGTGGCCCCACAGCTCCTATGTCTCCACATTGAAGCACCTACCTCTTGATATATATTTTACTATCTTCAAAGAAAAAATGTGTTTATTAGAAAATCTACTGTACAAGGAAAAACATTGATTTCAGTGAGCATATACGTATGTGTCAGATGGGTTACTCTTTCGTAATAACAGGACTTCTGAAAACACTCAAGATTCTTCAAGCCAAACTAACAAATGCTATCTTTCACTCGCACTAAGTCTGCTGCAGGTGCTATCAGTGAACAAGACATAAAAAAATCAAGTAATTTGCAGTAGCTAGACTAATTTTGACATTCTTTAGTTTTTAGTAGTACTTTAAACCTATTTAGGCCAGATGATTGACCACTAGACTGAACCTCCATTGTCTTATTTGTTATTAAGATGAACACTTTCTTGTTGCCAATATTGGTCTTAAACTATGAACTCAGAGGTCCCCATCAATTTCAGTCTCTTGAGTTACTGAGTCAACAAGAGAAGAGCTAAGGTACTTTGTTAAATCTAATGAAATAAAACAAAGCAATCCTTTACACTTGCTTTTTAAATTGAATCTACTCCTAAACAGAAGAAAAAAATACTAATACTTGGTATTGGGGCACTTAAGTTTAGCTCTGGGAACTGGAGGGGCCTTCTGACCTGTGTCCACTCATTTATTGCTCAGACCCAGGGAACATGAAGAAACTTAGCTTACTAGGCAAATCTGGGAAGAGTAACTGAGATATATACTTCTATCCCAACCCTGTTTATTTGGGAATGAAGCTGCATGCATACTTGCAAAAACAGTGAAAAGCAAAGGAATTCTTACTATAGAACTGTTCACAAAATAAAATATGGTCCAAACAGCCTACTATAAAAATACATGGAGTGTCAACGTTTTAAAGAAAACCTTCAGGTATATTACCTCACTAAAAATGATAACTGACCTCTAAAGGTAAATTTTCTACCAATTTCAGCCTAAAAAGTGAATAAGGTAAAATAAATGTAATACTGAGTATCTGGTGGTAAGACATACACTCAATCTTAGAAGAAAAATTTACATTAGAAATTAAAAGTAATTTAGAAAAGTATATACACATTGCTAGTTAGATACATACAATACATTTTAGTTCCTTCTCCATAATAAAAAATTATACTTCTATGGTTTTCTATAACTGCAAAATTAGACTTGGAATTGAGCAGTTTCTAAGCATTTGAAAATAAAGGCTAAGAAAAATAAAATAAATGAATAAAAAAGAAAATACATGAATAAATTTTAAAAGCCAACCTCATTGAAGCTGTAGGGTTTAGCACTCATCAGTATAACTGATCCATGAACCATTAGTGGGCCATAAAATAAGAAAGTTCAATAAAATAATTATAAGCTCACATGTTTATTTTGTTTTAGGACTGAAATGGAGACCTTTGTACCAAACGATGCCTAGAAACAGACTTTTTTGCATGTGTGAGTGAGCATGCACAGACACACAATATACACACATGTACAATCTCATATTTTTCTCTTAGTTCTACGGACTTACTTATAAATGCTCTTGTGACATTTCCTAATGTTACAGATTTTCTTTAATAAGTAGAAAAGTAGTATTATTTAAGCCCTTTTTAAAAGTAAATATTTAACCACTTCCTATGTATAACCCCAGTAGCACAGACAATAAGAGCAACAATGAATAAATGGGACCTCGTGAAACTGAGAAGCTTCTTTAAATCAACAGACACTGTCATTAAGACAAAAAGGCATCCTACTGCATTAAGACAAAAGGCATCCTACTGAATGGGAGAAGATCTTCACCAACTCCACATCAGACAAAGGTCTGATCTCCAAAATATATAAAGA
>LOEQ01008292.1:108046-120821 GCA_001685075.1 Bramus lutescens
GGTATGTACTCACTCATTAGTGGACTCTAGCCATAAACAAAGGACATTAAGCCTGTAATTCACAAGCCTAGAGAAGCCAAAAGAAAACATATATAGATCCTCCTGGAAATTGGAAGCAAACAAGATCACTGGGTAAAAGTTGGGAGCATGGGAGTGGGGGTAAGGGTGGCGGTAAGGTTCGGGTTATGGGAAGGGGAGAGGGGGAGAGAGAGGGAGAAGGGAAAGGCTGGGGAGAGCTTGGGGGAGTGGGAGGGTGGAGATGGAGGCAGGGCAGATATAGGAGCAGGGAAGAATATATCTACATTTAGCGAGCCATTTTAGGGTTGGCAAGAGACTTGACTCTAGAGGGGATCCCAGGTGTCCACGGGGATGTCCCCAGCTAGGTCCTTGAGCAGCATAGGAGAGGGTACCTGAACTGTCCTTGGCCCCCCATCAAACTGATGATTATCTCGAATATCACCATAGAATCTTCGTCCAGCAACGGATGGAGACAGAGACAGAGACCTTTATCAGAGCAAAGGACTGAGCTCCGAAGGTCCAGTTGAAGAGCAGAAGGAGGGAGAAGATGAACAAGGAAGTCAGGACCGTGAGGGCTTGGTCCACCCATTGAGGCAGTGTGCCTGTTCTAATGGGAGCTCACCAAATCCAGCTGGACTGGTGGGACTGAATGAGCATGTATGTAATCAAACAGGACTCTGAATGTGGCCGACAATGGGGGCTGACTGAGAAGCCATTGATAAAGGCACTGGGACTTGTTTCTACTGCGTGTACTGGCTTTTTGGGACCTTAGTCTATTTGGATGCACAGCTTCCTAGGCCTGNATTGATAAAGGCACTGGGACTTGTTTCTACTGCGTGTACTGGCTTTTTGGGACCTTAGTCTATTTGGATGCACAGCTTCCTAGGCCTGGATATAGAGGGGAGGGCCTTGGACTTTCCAAAGGGTAGGGTTCCCTGCCCTCTCTTTGGGAGGGAGGGTGGGGGAACGGGAGGGGAATGGGAGGAGGGAAGGACGTGTAAATTTTTGAATGGAAAAATTAAAAAGAATTTGAAGTTAAGACATCTTCACACTTCTTTCTAGTTTTTTTTTCAATTTCAATCCAATCTATCAGTACCTGATAGGTTAATCTTTTAAAAAGCTGCCTAACATGGTTCATTAGGTTTCCTTAATGTGCGAATAGTAATAGCAGGAAGACTAGCAGTGTTCTCAATTCCTGTATGATAAAGAACAGGACTTCTCAGTTGACACTGTTTCCTTAAATTCCAGGTTAGATAAAATTGGTAAACTTAATATTTTTGCTTGAAAAGTATTTATATTTTCCTAAAAATTTAGTATTTGTGTTTCTGTAAAACAATATATCCAAAAATGTTAAACTATGATCTGTAGTGAGACAAATAACTTTAATTTTGAACAAGTTAACACATAAGCATGTTTATTTGTGGGTTTTCTGCCATTATCACATAAATCTAAATAATTTTCATGATATAATGACATTGACCCTCTCTCTTAAAATCATGATCTACTGAATCTGGTCACCTCTAACAGGATAAGCATCCACAATTTAAATGTTCTCATCCACATTTTCCATGGCCTTTTTCTTTTTCTTGGACTATTCTAATTTCATGTCACATTTAACACTTGGTTTACTCAATCTATCAAAATAAACTATCAAACAAAAAACGTAAAGTCCGTATTGAAAGTCTGGCACTACTCTTTTCCTAAATGGACCAGAAGCAGAGACAACAAGTTGCTGCCCTCTTGGGGTTTCCAGTGTGGACTCTGTGGTAAACTGGTTACTCTCAGTCCAAAATGTCCTCTGTGAGAGAGGCTTACTGAAGTTGAGGAAATAAGTGAAATTTACAGTACTCAGGAAGTTCACAAAACTCACAAGACTCAGCAAACTCCTGAAAGGTACAGAAGTCCCAAGGACCTTACCCAAAGTTATGTAAGTTACATAATTAGGTCAAGTTGCTTGCAAGATATGAAGAGAATTCCAAGGAAGCAAGTTTTGTGTGTTGTGGCCCATGATGGCAAATGGGGCTTTTCATTCCCGTAGCTTCCTTTGATGCTCCTATGCTCCTGTAACCTCTCACCCAAACACGTGCTACTAACTCAATACATCCACTGGTTCACAAAGCTGTAGTAATGGAAAACTGGTCACGATTTTATTTTGCTTTTTTTGTCAGATTATACATATGCCTCAAACTTTTATATTCACTTTTTTTTTTCTTGGTGGCTGTGGTCAATGTCTTTCCAGGAGTGGCCAGACTATTTCTCACATATTCCCCTGGGAAAGTCACAAAAAGTCACCTTGCTCTCCTCAAAGTGTCAATCATTTCCACTCATTTCACAGCTGCTTCAGGCCCCTATCCTTCCATCCTCTTCTACATGTTCCATCATATACTAAAGAGCACTGTGCAGACTTGCAGGCGTGGAATCCTAACTGTCCGCACTGACACTGTGTACCCCCAGTTCCTAAAGGCACCAAAAAGAGAAACCCAGCTGAGCTGCACTCACCAGCTTTGTGGGTCAGGCACCCAAGTCTCTTCTCTTCTCTCAAGCTCAGTTTCCTTGTCTGTGAAGAGAAAGGATTGAGCTATGTCAGTGACATTCAAGTCCTAACAGACAGGGTCTAGAGGGAAACCCCAGTGCTCCCTGACGTGACGGGCTCCTCTCTCCACCAAGCAGTTCCTTATGTCCCCTTCTGCTGCCACAGTCAAAGCCTGTATATGGTTTTAGAAAAAAACAAAACAAAACAAAAAAACCTCAATGCTGAATGTGCGCATTCCTGTGTGTGTGTGTGTGTGTGTGTGTGTGTGTGTGTGTATGCAGGTGTGTATGCATGCTCATGCATGTGGTGGCATGTGGAACCCGGAACAAGATGTCAGGGGTCCTCTATTGCTCTTTCACTTATATGCTGTGAGGTTATCTCTTGTTAAATATGAATTTTGCCATTTCACCTGACCTGGCTGGTCATCAGTGTCTTAGGACCAACCTGTCTTTGTCCACCAAACCAGTGCTGGGTTTAGAGAAACACGACACCATACTGGGGACTTAAACTCAGGTCCTCTTATACACTAAGCCATTTCTTCTCTCGGAATTCCTGACTAATTTTTATATCATAAAATCTCAGTAGTCTTCCATCATCAGTTTTTTTCCCACTTCCTGTCCCACACAATTTCCAAATGTAAAGAAGAACTGAGGTGGGGTAGGAGGGGAACAAATAATGAAGACAGAATAAGGTTAAAGCTTTGTTTTGTTTATGGATCTGTGATAAAAATGTATATGTAATATTCTCAACAACTACAAAAGATACATAGCTTTGTGCCCATTTTCCATTTAAGAACTCGAAGCTGAGAAAACTTTGGCTGTCTTCATCAAATCTGTGACTAAGAAGCAGAGATATCAAAGTCTGCTTTCTTTCTAACCTTCTAGCTTACCTCGAAAGAAGCGAACTGGCCTGTCTTATCCTGTTCACTGTTTCCATCTGGGCCTGACAAATGGAAAAGCCTAGAAACTCGGGGAATACAGTAAATCATTATTCTTATTTTGCCAATTAGAAAAATCAATGTATAGAGAAAGGAAAATTATTCCCAAGTGAAGTTAATTCAGCAAGGCAAGAATGGCGCTCAATACCTGGATCCACACTGTGCTCTTGCCTCCCCTCTGCACCAAACTGACTCCTCTCAAGGAAGGAACGGGGAGCAGTGAGAAGACAGGTCGGGGCTGGCAGACCGTGTGGGGCAGGTGGGGGAATTCTGAGAAGCCCACTGTTTACTCCCTAGAGCCGCTACGCTACAGTCCAGTGAGATAATTTCACGGAAAGTACCTTGAAAGATCCGAACCACCCCAACACCATGCACCATTAGTAGCCATCCAACATCAGGCACCATTATTCATATCACATATCTTCACAATGTTTCACAGGGTGATTAGAATACAAAAGAACCATACAGCGAATTAATCGCTTAGAAATCCTACAGAAACTGGAACAAAAGGACAGACAGCTTGACCATATGCACATCACGGTACAGAGTTGGTGATACAGGCTGGCTTTCTCTTCATGATATACAGTCCGTACTGGCAGTGGAATAATTCAAATTTTCAATTTTTCTTGGATTTCATCATGAACTCAATCAAAAGTATGAAAGCCAGTATTTTAATATCCTTTCACGTAGTGAAAAATAAATAGTATGCCCTACTACCTGAACCCTTCAAGCATTTTTTATTTTGATTGTCTTCCCATTATATTAAGAGATTGTCGGGATTTTATCAAGAAGATCACACACACAAGCTAGAGCATTATTATGGTGCCGGCAGTGCTGTAAGTCACAGGGCGGATGAGTGATTAAAAGCCGTGGACTTGTGACAAGGACCATAAGGAGATCAGACAAGAAGCTACCCTCCTTTAAAAGAAGAAGGAAGGGGGGAAAAATACCAGAGTGACTTAACCCCTTGCATTCCTTTGCAGTGCAAGTGCTGCAGCATTATTTGATTGATGTGTATGGTTCTTTGGGACTGGATTCCCTATAGCAAATAGCTTACAAAGGGCAGGAAGAAGACAACAGGATTTCTATACGGAACAGCAGTGTAACTGCTGTATTGACTTTGGGCCAGTTAAGACGATGCCATTTAATAAATAGTCTTACCACCAACATTAGGTACTGATATTAGCAAAGCTTCACTTGTTTGTGGTTGTTTATTGACAGTAGTTACACTTTCCTGGCTAACTGAATAAATTCAACTAAAGAGTGCATTTCTAGTATAATTAAGCTGCACAAAATTTAATTAAATGATTTATATGTATTGGGCAAGGTATAAGATGAGAAAAAAATGCCCCCTAAAGGAATGCAAGCTCTAGAGTAAGAGAGAAGCAATAAAATGAATTTCTGCAATGAAGCATATTTGAAAAACTACCCTAGCCATATGGTTAAAGGAGAGAATAATTATTTTAAGGCATAACCACAAAATACTAACAATATTCTTTTAAGCAAGGGAAAATAGTAATTACCATAGATAAATTTTCTTTTTAGCAGTTCTTAATACATCTAAATTTTTAAAAGTCTTTTGATGATGTATTCACAATAAAAAGAAATATTCATGAAATACATGTTTACACACACATGTTCTATATTTATAACACACACAGACAAACACATGCACACACACACACGCACGTGTGCACACACACGAACATACCTGGGTATTTTCCAAGGATGTTGCTCTTGTCTTATTTGTGTTTAAAAAAAAAAAAAAGAAAGAAAAGACCCTATCCAGAGCAACATCACTTTCCCAATGAAATAAACTCTTTAGACACAGCTGGGCAGCACGTTTTGTAAGGTCACTGACTCCATATGTGAGACAGGTAAGGGCGGCTGAGAACAAAGCTAACCCTTGGTCTGGTTCTTGAAGACAGATCCAGTTTGCTGAATATAGAAGACAGTTTATGACACTCTAAAGGCTGTGAGTGAAGTGGTGGCTCAGTGGTTAAGATCACTGGCTGCTCAGTCAGGGGAACTGGGTTCAATTCCCAGCATCTCCATGGCAGCTAACAACTGTCTACGACTCCAATACCTAACATCCTCACACAGACATACATGTAGGCAAAACACCAATGGACATAAAGTGAGAATAAATAAGTTATTTAAAAAAAGAGTAAGGGGGGATATGCTTGTTTTGATATATTTTTTTAATCAGTGTCTTGTTAGGTAGCACAAGCTGGTCCTAAATTCACAATCTACCCACCTTAGTTAGCCTTTGAATATTAGGGTTATACATGTATGCCACAACACCCAGTCAAGAGTAAGTTTTGTGTGTATATTCTATAAATAGTGAATGTTCATGGGGAAAGGATGCTGGAAATTGGAGTTTCCTGAAGTAAGAAAGAAATGCAGTAGAGTCAAAGTGTTTAGATGTTAACTAAAGATAGGTGAGTTTTATCCTCTAGTCAATTAAACCCAGAAATTCAGTAGCTGGGGCCTAAAAGCACAGACTCAGTTTTCCCTTTTAAAACTAGATGCTTCTGCCTCCAGGGTTTTATAAGAAAAGTTTTAGTTGAAAATGAAATATTTTAGTAAAGAAAAAACTCAAACGAGGAAATTTGAAAGGCAAATAAATTGGATCTAACAGAATCTTTATAATTTAGAGGTGCAAGCCTGTAATTCCTGCTTGTTGGAAGGTTGGGGCAGGGGGATCATATACTTAAGGTCTGCTTGGGCTACAAAAATTGTTTGAGGTTAGCTTGAGAATCACACCGAGATCCTACTTCAAAATCCAAGTGAAAGGAAGGCTGAGGATAGAGCTAAATAGTAGAGCATTTACTTACCCAGCCGAGGGCTCTAGGCTCTATCCCTCAATATTAATATATATATATTGATTTAAGGATTAGAAAAAGGAACAACCAGGGCATTTCAAGAAGAAGTTGATAATGAGACATTAAGGAAACGTTGATTTTACTAAACAAAGAATCTGTGAAATAACTGGTGTTTGTTGGAAATCTGGAACCTTCAGAGTATACAATGAGAAAGATGAACCATAGGTCTGATATTTCAGGAGACCCTTGTGGTCATTTCTCCTCTTTCTCTATCGCTACTAATGTAAGATATTCAAGAGGAAGTGCAAGCTGGTAAGTGAGTAACCTTGTCTTTTAATAAGCGGAACTCCTAAAAAGGTTTAAGGCAGCTTCCGCTAATGATTAAAGAAGCAAACAAAACATGAGGTTCTGCAACAACACTACAGACCGTACTTATGCTTTCCTTCCCATAGCGATTACACTACCGCCCAGCTCTGCAGTTCCTTGTGGGCGGATTCCGCACCCACACCCTGTGCTGTATTTTACAGTGCCTCACGGGCTGGATGGACTCCGTTTCTCCAGACCAGGCAACTGCACTGAATAGTAGAGTCAACCTGATGACTCACTTGGCATGCAGCAGAGAATATACCTGAGAGTTACCAGAGTTTTTCCTGCTCCTTCAGCCAGCACTGAAATCTGAAACCCAATCAGAATTCTGTGCTTTAATTTGACTCTGGAAAAGCCTAGCCTCAAATAAGCAGATTACAGCCCTGTGAGTAGAAAGCTGGATAAAATACACTAAAACATAAGAGGTTTATGTCCATTTTAAAAAGAAATAAGTGGTATTATTATAGTAATACCAGTAATACCTGGCTAATTTAGCCATTCTCCAAATAAAATTGTTTTTCTTAAGATGTCAGCTTTTTGGAGCCACAAGCGCCCCTTTCAAGCTGCTGTCTCACCGACAGAGGTCTAACAAGTGGGAGTGGCTGCTCACCAAGGAAGAAATGACAGAGAAAGTGCTTACCTTTCAGACAGTTTTAACACTGAAGTACAGCAGACTTTATGTTGCTTCTTAAGTCATGAAAACTACATAACCTGGGACAAGCCAGTTGCACTGGAGTTTGTGAGAAATGAAGTCTTCTCTTCTAATGTTGGTGGAAAGGACCAAAAGAAGCTCTCCCTAGGAAACACAGTACTCACTGGTTTGTGGGAGAGAGGCCAATGAATACAGTGGAACAGAAGTGGTCACAAGGATACAGCTGCAACCAGGGAATCCTCAGTGTATTATAGAATTAAATGTACAAAAGTGTTAAGAGAATGGGATGATGATGGAAAAGCAAGTGAAAATACAAACTACCTCCTTCAGACACCTGACCAAAGACATAATTATTGATGGAGAAAAGATATAATTATTATGTTATCCAACATATATTATATTATGACATACAATGATATACAATGCAATTTTTTCATTATACTATATTATAGATGGCATCATTATTAAATATTATATATTGTTATATACCCACTTAGGAAGAAATATATATGAAAAGATTTTTATTTAAAGAAAAGGAACTAATTGACTAATTAATTGCAGTGGCTTTTCAAATGTAATATAGCATCCACCATATTAATATGGAGTCTACAAATCCCCGAGATTTGTCAGAATGTGACTCAAAAATTAGCTGTGTTTTGTTGTTGTTATTCTTTTTTTTTCAGTGCTAAGAGTTGAACTGAGAGCCACACATCTACTAGGTGACAGCCACACCATTGCCAAAGTGCACTCCTAGTTGAATTTCTTTTTAATATGCATGGATGTGTTTGGTTTTATGACTATATAAGGTATGTGCGTATATCACACATGTGTGTATTGCCTTCAGAGGGCAGAGAGGGTGTCAGAACTCCCTGAAATTGCAATTACTACAGATTGTGTACGGCTATGTGGATGCTGGGAATAAAGCCCAGGTCTTCTGGAATAGCAGCCAGTGCTTTTACTTTCTGTCTAGCTGAGTTATAATAGCACACAGGTATGCATCTAATGAAAGTGAATGAAGGTGACCCAAGAAACATTCATATTTCAAAAAAAAGCTGACATTTTGGTCTTCTTGACTATGATATATTTGTTATACACTGTGGATTTTATGATGACATTTTCATACATGTGAATTTTGGCTCCATCTGTGGCTCCCCAGTCTCATCTCATACGCGATGAGCACTCTGTCCTTCCTAAGTGTCTCTCTTCTTACTTTGGAGGAGGCAAAGAGACAGGGTTAGAGCTCAGAGGGAAAGACTTACCTCTCTAACTTCCCACAGCAGCTACCTCCACTCACGACCATGGGGTTTTCTGCTGCCTTTCCCTTTATGATATATGTTTCATGTTTCTCTTAACTGTATCAGACAATCCTTCCCATGTTATCCTTCCTCTGTCACTAAGAAAGTGGCTTAAGATGGGTGGCTGTGGCTTTTGTCCCTTCAACATGGGAGACAGAAAGAAGAAAGCAAAGAAGGAAGGGAGAGAGAAGTGGGTGGAGGAGGGAGAGGGGAAGAGCATGAAAGGAAGAGAAGGAAAAAAAAAGAAAAAAGAGGAGACAAAATTGAGAACCCACTTGAGTGTTAGAGAAGACCTTTGAAGTACTGAATGATCATACACCATCTCCTGAAACACAAAATATAGGTGACGGGGGATGGAGTAAGATGCTCACTGTTTTATGAACACTCATGCATTTCATTAAAAAGTAAAAGAGATATCTGGCCATGGCTCCAAGAGGCACGCTCAGCTAAGACTAGGAATTCTGAATATTTACCTTCTTCTAAGGAACTTTTTAATGAAAACATAGGCGACGAGCTAGGCACAGGGCCTGATCCTTCTTCTATGGGAGATGTCATAATTACTCTTTAATCTTCAGTGTTGGTCTAAGTATGGATAATAACCTCATCTAACAATGGTACTCTATGCAGAGTATTTATAAATATGCATGAAATTATAGAACTGAGCTATATAGACAGCAATGTGGCATAAACATAAACATGAACATAAACGTATTAAAGATATAAATTAAAATATGTAAAATATATTCATATAAATATGTAGAGTATCTGTCAATCTGAGTAGGATATTAGTTTACTTAAATATATCCATATATTTACACTCACATAAACAAAATAAGAATATAATCATTAAACATATGGAATATGAACTATATATTTGTATGGTGTGTGTGTGTGTGTGTGTGTGTGTGTGGTGTAAAATGTAAAACCTATAGAAACAAATACAATCTCATACATATACCTCAAGGTAACATTCATGTTCAATGAAAGCCAAAGATTCCTCTACAGTGATCCTTCTAACCCACAAAAAGACAAAGAAGCATATTTTCATCCAAAGAATGTCATTCAAGGTAAAGCTCATGCAGTCTACAACCCAGTAAAATGAATTGACTAATATGATTAAATGTATTTGATTATTAAGATATAGTTGACTTGAAAAACACTCGACTCAGTTATAGAAAGGTTCCCCTTGAAAGACAGCTAGAGATGAGAGAGAGTAGGAACAAAATTCCCTACAAAAGGAAAATGTTCACTTAAGTACAAAAGAACATATATCTAACATCTAGAAGTTAGATAGTTGGACATTTAAAGCCTGAAGAACCTATTTGGCTATTTTACTGGCTGATTTTATTATCAACTTGACACAAACTAGAGTCATCAGAGAAGAAGGAGTCTCAGTTGAGAAAATGCCTCCACTAGATCCAGCTATAAGACATTTTCTCAATTAGATCCATGGGGGAGGGCCCAGCCCATGGTGGGTAGTGCCATCCCGGGGCTGGTGGTCCTGGTTTCTATAAGAAAGCAGGCCAAGCAAACATGAGAGCAAATCAGTAAACAGCACCCCACCAGGGCCTCTGCATCAGTCCCTGCCTCCAGATTCCTGCCCTTTCTGAGTTTCCGTCCTGACTTCCATCAGTGATGAACAGTAATGTGGAAGCGTAAGCCAAATAAACCCTTTCCTCCTCAACTTGTGTTTTGGTCATGGGGTTTTATTGCAGCAGTAGAAACCCAAACTAAGACAAATATTGAATCTATCAATGTCACTTAAAATCTCTTTCAAATCACTAAATAAACATTTGAAACACACACACACACAAAATGGGACTAGCAAATACATACTAACTGTATTCTGATCTATGTTCACACTCATTCTGCATGCAGTACACAGCTTCCTTGGAAACATGTGCTTCACAAACTCCCAAGGTAGGGACAAGAATATAAGCGAACTATCCCTGCTATCTCAGACTGCTTTTTCTGGTCTCAGCAAGATGGGGGTCTCCATGGAGATAGGAACAAAGTCAGTGTTCGAAAAGAAAAGAGATCAGCTTTGAAACTGAATCCTGCTTTGCGTGGAGGATGGTCTCTAGTCTCTTTCTTCCCTTTTACAGCCTGGCTTGCAGACCCCAGAGCTAAGCGAAGCTCCCGGATAACTGGCCCTTCTTTTGGCCTTTTGTCACATGTTTTTATTATCTTTTGCTTTTTCACAAAGGAAATATTTTCACTGTTTAGTTTTCAGGCTTCAGGTGAATTTTATATTTTGACTATTACATACTAAGATTTTCTAGTTCTATAATTATTTGCTTAAAGTACCATAAATCATACAATATTAAGACTTTGGAAAATTTGTTTTTAGTGTATGTGTGTATACGTGCGTGTGTGAGGGTGGGTGGATGGGTGTGTGGTATATGTTGTTTGTGTGGTATATGTACTTGTTAGCACTGGCACGTGCACATGTATATGAAGGAATTTGTGCATGAACAGGTTTGTGATTGTAAAGGCCAGAGACTGACACTGGAGATGTCTCCTTCATCACTTTCCACCCTTATTTACTAGAACAGAGTCCCTTCGTGAACCTGAAGCTCGTGGCTTCATCTTGGCTGGCTGAACAATGAGTTTGAGCAATCCACCAGTCTCTGCCACCTGCCACCAACAACATTGGAGTCACAAGCACATAAGGGCATGCCCAGCTTTTTGTGTGAGTTCTGGGCATCCAAACTCAAGTTTTCATTATTTATTGGCAGGCACCACTCTAGAGGCTCAATCATCTCCATGGCCTTCCTTGGCATTTTTATTCCTTTGATTAGTACGGGCATTTAGACTGATTTTTATCAACATCAACTAAGCTATTTGATTTTCATTGAAAATATTCCAACTTCACTAGCTGGTTTGGTAAAAGCTGATAAACTTGAGTGTTGAGCTATCTAATTCATTACCATAATGCGTTTGTATGTGTGTGTGTGCCTATTGATCCCATCTTTATTTTGCTTTGGAATTTTTAATATGAAATAAGCATGCATGTGTACCACACACATCACACACACACACACACACATTCATGCAGACATGTATAGAGCCAAATATAGGTTCCCATGCTATCTAAAGTATTTCAAATACTGAAATTCTACTTAGATAGGCATTTAGATAGGAATTTCTAAACGAGAGACTAATAATAGTGCACACTAGAAAGGCAGCAGCTCTAAGTGATGAACACTTAGAACAGCACAGGAGGAGTTGGGGAAGAGTCAACACTATGTTCTCAGCAAGAGAAACACCAAGATGATAGGAGTACAATTGTACAGGCAAATTTAGTCAGGACACAAACAAAGACGGCAGTTTGAAATTTCAAGATTAAAAACAGAACTACATGACTATGAAACCAAATAACCCAAACAAAACAAATTTACTACGATTTTCTACAAAGTAAACATAGATTTGAAGGGAATTTAATTTTGGAATGATTTCAAGCAATTGGGATGGAGAGGGAAAGGGAAAAGGCAGTCTACATGAGTAGATCTGGTGACCTTTCCCCCAGGTGTATCCTTGGTTTACCGAGTGAACCAGTGCCCCAAAGGATAGAAGACTGTGACTCGTCTCTGGCCAATATTTGTGGAGTGTCAACAATACCTACACATTTCCGATTTTTGAGTGTATACTTAGTAAAAAAATAAATAAATAAAATAAAAATAATAAAGAGTTGGTGAAGTGATTATAGAGAAACTGGCTAATGTAAACAAAAGCAAGCCCCAGAAAGAAGAGAGAGTTCAACAAGCAAGGTGTGTCTATGAAGGTTCCCAGCTGCTACTGCTCTTTGGGTGGTGTGGGACCTTTGGGAGGTGGGGCCTACCTGGAGGAAGCAGTGTTCTCAGGATCAGACCTCGAGTTTTAAGACTGAGCCCTACTTTCTGTCTGCTTGCTGAGTACTGACTCACTTGGTCACTGGGCCACTGAGAAGTGAGCAACAGCTGCCTCATATTCCCGCTGCCCATGAAGGCACCACTGTCCTGCCTTCTTAGCCATGACGGATAATAGCCTTTTATGGACCAGAATCAATCCTTCCTTGTCCTAAATTGCTTCTTGTCAGGTATCTGGCCAGCAACAAAAGTGTAACTAATAACTCAGAAAAAAAGAGAGAGAGAGAGAGAGAGAGAGAGA
>LOEQ01008293.1:9844-38527 GCA_001685075.1 Bramus lutescens
AAAAAGATGGGACATATAGTGGGTACTTGAGAGGCCAAGGCAGGAGATTCATAATTCTGAACCCAGGTTAGGCAACATAGAGAGATATTGTCTGGGGGTGAGGGAAGTATAATTGGTCTAAATTATTTGCATAATCATTGGTGGAATAAAAAAGCACCAGAAATCTGTGTAGTGAACTAAAATGAAAAAAATTTTTATTTCATTTTTCTGTTTCTCATTTCCCTCTATAGCACTATCTTGGCAAAACTGAATAAACAATTCCATTTACATCTGAACACTGTTCTCTGGGCTGTGACAAAATACACAAGAGCAACTTAAGAAAGGAGGGCTTTATTGGGGTGCTGGCCATCAGGGTGGGGAAGGCAAGATGGTAGTGTCGTATCTGCAATCAGGAAGTAGACAGGAATGAAAGTTGCTGTCCAGCTCCTGTCTCCATTGGATTCGTCCTGGGACCCCAGTCAGTGGATAATGCTGCTGTTCACATTTGCTGATCCCTCCCTCCTCAGCCAGTCATCTCTGGAAACAGCCTCACACACGTGCCAGAGGAGTGCCTGCTAGGTAGTTCCAAGACCCTTCAAGTTGACACTGAAGATGAATGATCACAGCATCCCAGAAACATCATTAAGAATCTCTGGTTTGACGTCCTGTGTAAAGCTGAGCCAAGGCCAACTGATACACGTGGGAACTTTCACTTTTCCAAGATGTCTACTTCTGCTAAGTAGTTGTGGCAAACTGTGTGACATCACCTCACCTTTCTGGGTCCTCCTACACAGCTCACAGCATAGAGTCTCTTAGAGGAGCATGTCATCTCTAAGGCAGACTTGTTTCTGACTTCTGTGACCCTGAGCTTATAGCATTAACACAAGACAGAAGCTTCAGTGTCCTATGGGATTGTTTTGTTTGTTTGTTTGTTTTACTTTTTCTTTTCTTCTGGGACACGGTTTCACTATATAGCCCTGACTGGCCTAGATCAGGCTGGCCTTCTTGCCTCTGCCTCCCAAATACTTATGTCCTCATGGAAATGACAGTTATCTCCTACTTGGAATTAAACCAACAAATAAATGTGCTTCTTCTGGCACTGTCCTGCTACCACAGTCTCCACAAGTCACCCTCCCAGGACTGTAAGATAGATTACTGTAGGTTCCTGGGAGAAGAAAGGAACAGAAAAACACGAGATGCCCTGTCCAGAAACTCACCAAGATGCAGCATGCCTTATTGTGAGGTTATTACATACAGAATTGTAGAAGAGATGTATTTCCTCTTGGTCCACGCAGAAGTACATTGTATGACAAAATAGAGAAACAGGACCCAGTATGGCAGTGAAAGGTGGTAGATAGCAAAGACAAGGCGGAGGAAGGACTGTAAGGCTCTGCGAAAGCCTCGGGTTGAAGGCACCACACACCAACAGGCCACTGGACTAACAGGACAGCTGGACAGCTCTGTGGCTGCTGTGTGACTTGAATGGTTTCCTCAAACCTCAGGGCACTTTGTCTGCCCTCTGTACTCCACCCCAGTGCATAAGAAGAAATGACTTCAAACTGTAGCAGGAATTTTTTTGGGTACATCTTAATGGTTAGAGAAATGATTTCTGGATATACAAAGTTACTAATTTTGAAGGGCGGTTTTCAAAGCCACATTGGTCTGATTCAAAGGCACTCAACTCCATGTCTCTAGCAGTTAAATTTCTGCTTGGGGAGGTAGTCAGGCTGAGAGAATGAAAAGGCTGTGTGCAGATCTGGGTATTCAATCAGTAGCTGGAGCCCTCCGTTGCTTTACATACAAGTACATGGTTTCGATGAGACACACCAAAATTGTGGGGCCTTGAGTGCCATCTAGCGTTCATTTAATTTCCTTTTAGAGAGTGAGCATTTTATCTCTGCTGTGAAAATCATCTGAGTTTACAAAGATGTGCACTATAAGATAAAGAATGTCCTCTAATGCTCTATGTGTGAGCATGTCATGCAGTTATCTAAACAGATTATGAGGACATGGCAAATCACCCTGACAAATTATGGAGGTTCTCCTACCAGTGGAAGAGAGTTTGCAGAAGATCATAAAAAGCAAAAGTGGAAGTAGAGGAAATCTGGAGACCCCATTCTTCCTCCCTTCCTATTCATTATCCACATAGAGCGCTGTCAGTAACTTGTCTGATTAGGAGCTTAGGCTTCAAAGCCAGCTCAGGACTCAGAGAGCTATAGGAGTTCCATTCATCATTAGCTGTGTGGCCTTGGTCAAGTCACTTAACTTCTCTGAGCCTGTTTCATTGGCACAGCTTTAAATATACTTCCTCCTTCTTCACGGTGCAGTTAACTAAAGTTTTTCATTGTTAAGGGGTTATATGCATCTTGGTGTTATATATTTGCAAAGTTTTCCTCCTAGGGCATAAGAGATTTTAACAGAGGCTTTTGTAATAAATGAATGTGATGAAGGAAAGAGACTGGGAGGAGAAACAAGGTTGGAGAAAGATAAAAGGAAAAAGGCTTTATGAAAGGAAAGAGTAAGCAGGAAACAAAACTAAATAATAAAGGGAAAGAGTAAGCAGTAAACAAAAGTAATAAAGGAAAAAATAAGCAGTAAACAAAACTAAACATAAAAGCGCAGGACTTAAAAACAAATGAGATAAATATATTAGTTTATTAAGTTTAACTGTGCTTACTAAGTTTAAAGTGTTTTTAAAAATTAATCTCAATTAAACAATTTAAAACTGGGAAAGAGACCCAAGCCAACAGCAGTAGAAATTGCAATGTAGCAATAAACTGTGCAAGGAACATGAAAAATAAGGCAGTAAGACTCCTAAACTCAGACACTGAAACAAGTAAAACGTCAGAGAGTTTAAATGCTCATTGGTGAAAATGAGCAATAACCTGAAAAATGACACAAAAAAGCACACACATTCATTCAGTCTAGGCCCTGGAGGGGAAAGCCACCAACACAGAAGACAAAGTTAGCAATATGAGAGAAAATTTCAGCAGAAACTGAGAATTTTAAATTTAAAAATAGGTATCCTCAATTAATAATTTCAAGGAGAAAGCCTTAAGATTCAGCAAGCGGAAGTATCAAGGATGCAGAATGAAGCTGATGAAACAAATATTCACATTGACACTCCTAACATAGTGACACTATGTTCACAAACACTCATGGGCATACACACAACAGAAACTATGCAGCTACAGAGAGATGGTGACAGTTGCAGGAAAATTGAGCCAGAAGTCACTACGCTAAGCAAAAGTTAGGCAGACCGAAAATTTTATCTCTAAACATGTAGTTCAGATTTTAAAATTATGTACATTTGTATATGTATCTTATCGTATTGTGTAGGCCTTGAAAAATAGAATGGAGGTAATGAGAAAGGAGGAGTCTTGAAGTAGTGTAAGGGAATATGTATGATAAATAGAAAAGGAAGAAAGGGAACCAGAGGGAAGTGGTTCTGGGAAGACAGGGGAGGGGAATGAATGAGGACACAATATAATAATATATTCTCAAAACTGTAACAAAGGCCAAGGAGATGGTTGACTCACTGACCAGAAAATCTGTGAGTTCTAGGCTCAGTAAGACACTATTTCAAAAAAAAGGTGGATGGTTCCTGAGAAAGGGCTCAACACACATACACCTGCCCCCAAATACACTTACACACACACAATGAAACCCATTACTTAATCCACTAGCCTCCAAATTAAAATTACTGGTTATGGTAGTGGAATGGAAGGTCATAGAACTGATCCATTTAAGCTGGTGTCTGCTTTTTTCCTAGAATAGAACTGGATTCAACCTTCAGACAAAAATCATCTGCACAAAGTTGAGTTAGATAATAAATTACCTGACTCAACCCTTGCTCAGCATTTCTCTAAATAGCCAAATTTTGTCCTGTATTTATGCAGATCCAAGGAAGCAATCAGAATCCAAACATGGTGGCAAACACCTGTAATCCCAGCACTTGGAGAAGCTGGAAGATTTCAAAGTCAAGGCTGACTTGAGACACTGACTCAAAGGACTGGGATTTAGGCAGAGAAACAGCTCAGCAATCCCATGTTTATAGTGGTTCCCACCAGCCAACTCATAACTGCCAATAAATTCAGGGAAATCCAATGCTCTCCTTTGGCTTCTGTGTGAAGCTACAAAATGCACACACATAATGAAATTAAAGCATTCTTTATTTTTTTTTTAAGATATCAGGGGTACAGTGCTTGCCTAAAGTGTGAAGCCTCGAGTTTCAATCCTCAGCCTAAAATCAAAACAACAAAGACAGAACTAAAAATTTAAACTAAGAATCCTCATTTCTAACTTAAAGGAGGCATCACATTTCCCATACTCTGGATGTTGTCTTCCGGCAAACATTTAAAGCAACCTTAGAGACCCATTTTCAACCACGGTATGTACGACTTGCCTTTTTTCTTTTCTTTTTGCCAAAATTTCTGCTGCTGGAGATTGAACCCAAAGTCCATGTAAATATTTGGTGATACTCTAAAACTAAATGACTTTTACTGTCCATTTTTTTTAATCATCTGGACTCTGGGAACTAGGAAATCACTAAGCTTATGAGATGTGCTTAAGGGAGCCAAATGTACAACTGAAGCCTCAAGAATGACTGTTCTGAGTGGCAATCCTAGCTCCTCCTCACAACTCCATGCTCTACTGAACTTCCTTCTTTCAGAAGAGCTAGCACACTTACAGCCTTTCTTACTTCCAGTCTGAAAAATCCCGGAGTGAGACCAACCAGAACAATTTAAGTATTCTCTGAAGTGGCAGCTATCTTCAAATCTGTCCCACAAATGGAGTAGCCAACAGTCCCCCCCCACACACACACACAAGAAAAGAATGCTCTATTCAAAACCAGAGGAAGGAAGTCTTTCAATCTCATCTCATCTGCATCACACTGACACTGTAAAATGCTTCTGAAGAATAAGATGGCAATTTCCATTTTTTTTTCAATCTAGTTCTGGCTCTACAAGGTACTTCACAGAACCTCAAATTCTGCCCCCATCTTATGAGGTAGGAACTAAGTTTCAAATGAAAGAGATACTAAGAATAGTTCTGTAAAATCCAGCCAGTCAGAACTTGTATAAAACTTGGGCATTTCTTTTTTTGAAAATTCAAAGTAATACAAATAATTCTCATCCTTAAAAACATAGCATATAATGAACAACATGGTGGTTTGAATAAGAATGGCCCCTACAGGCTCATATTTGAATGTGTGGTCCCCAGCTACTAGACTGTTGTGCGAAGGTCTGGGGGATGTGGCCTTGTTGGAAGATGGTGTCACTGTGGATGCTTGGCGGGTTCCCAGTGTGTGCCTCTCTCAGCCTCGTGCAGTGGGTCAGGATGTGAGGAGCTCAGCTGTTTCTATGCCTTGCCTTGCCTTGTCATCCATCATGGACTCTACTCTCTGAAACCATGAGCCAAAAGCTGTCATTTATAAGTAGCCTTGGTCATGGTTAACTAAGGTAAACAACAACCAATAAAGACTGACACAAGTAGCAATACAATTCTTTTTTATTATTAATTTTTTTTAGGGAAAACATGCTTTCATTTCCTTTTTATAACAGCACCTGTAAAAAACAAATATACTATTCTGAGAATATATATATATATATGGATTTTGGAATGTTAGATTGTCCACACATCAACTGTATCACATTAATAGCTACTGAAGGCAAGGTAGGCTACACAAGGATAGGAATTTTAAAACTAAAAATATTCATAGCAGCAACTTTTGAAAGATGATTTTATTAAAGTCATTGCACTTGGTCATTTTATTGCTGCAGCACAAGGCCATTCAACTGTAACACTTCTCAATTCTGATTATAAAGATTGTCTCGTTCTGCTCATACATTTCAAGTTTAAACGTAAGCATAAACATTCATCAAAAAATCCAGAGTACTTGGAGCATTTTCCTGTATGTGATCACGGTAAGGGAGTGTTAAACCAGGCCCATTCTCTGTGCACCTTCCAGCTTCCCAGTGAAGTCTTGCATAGTTCAATGGAGCTGACAGCTTTATAGTAAGAAATAAACTTAGTGGTCACAAGCACACCAAAATAACATTGAAATCCCATTAGCAACGTAGTAGTATTGTGTTTCAAAGATCAGCAAATCTGAGTTTCACTAGTAATTTGGCAAGGATAGATTCAATGTTGTCTTTTATACATGTGGGGAGGATTTACCTCAAACAGAAGTTATAATTAATATCATTTTGTGATATTAACTTTAAGAATAGTAAAAGTTCCCATATCAAGGGCAAATACTGGCGAATTATTATTTTAAGGAAATCATTTTTTCCCTTTAGTAAGTTCAAGTTTGCTTGTTTTTTTCTGAATTCTATAGCTAATGTCAGAAAACCAGACATACAGAAAAAAGGAGAACAAAGCCAGTGTGACTTCTCCATTCTGACCGAGAGGACAAAAGTGTGCTGCAGCACTCACTGCCGTTCTGACTGTACAGGAGAGTGCAGAGCACACACTATCACCATCACTGCCACCAAAGGAAGACTGTTTCCTTTCTAACGGACACTGGGTCTCTATACCGTACAGGCTGGCCTTGCACTCAGTCCTTTCCTCCTCAGTTTACAACCTACAAGCATGCAGTCACCATCCATGACTCCAGTAAATTTTAGTAGCTCACAAGTATTAAAATATATGTGTTGCCAGGACCAAGATCACCAAGCAGATAAATGATACATAATAGTTCAGAAAGGAACCAAACTGCGCAAATTTAATATACAATAAGGGATTGTGCTTTTATTTTCCTTACTCATGCTTATATAACATAAATTCAATTTTCTGTAATCTGTTTTTCTATAGAATTATTTCCCCAATTTTTTACATTTTAATTAGCATCTATGAGCTACATGTTTGGCCAGAAAGTGTACACTAGACACTCACCTACTGTTGAATATTTACGTTATTTTTGTATTAAAATAACCTTCAATGGGAAATATCAAAGCTTGAACTGCTGGAACCTTTTCCATCCAGCATTGTGGGGGAAGACAAATCTCCAGTGCGGAAAGCAGGGGGTGATTTCTAAGATGGGATCATTTACTTTCATCTGAAAACTGTCATTAAGAGCAAGTTTATTAACAAAAAGCAAATTGATTCATTTGACTAATCACTTAAAGATAAAATGGAATAATCTTGTCCATCAATAACCTCTCATTAGATGAGCTTAGACTTGAAATGGTTAGAATGGCTGGGCACAGTGGTGTGGCTGTCATCCTAGCACGTGGGGGGCAGAGGCAGGGGGATTAGAAATTTAATAAGACCCTTTTTCAAACAACCAAAAAAGCTAAAATGCACACTTGATGTAAAATTAATGCTGTCCCCAGAAGTTAATCAAGTATAATTTTGCATTGGCAATTCTACTATTTTCTACTTCAGTTCTCTTTTTATTCAAAGTAACACAAGAAATTTCACTTAAAAAGATTTTTCCATTTTAAGATTAAAATTAAAATTTAAAGAAAAAGTATTTTTTAAGAAGCATGATACCTTCAATCTGATATTCATTTAATAAAGTAAACTTTAAAATCTAACTTGATTTTTAACAAATAAAACCATTTCCTCATTGTTTTTAGACACATTGCCCTGTAGGTCTGAGCCATACCACCCTGAATGTGGCTGATCTGGTCTAAGATGTCCCACTATTGATTTGTGATGCTGAAAAATGATTAAGCATTCATTCTGAAATGATCTTCAACATGGTCAATTATATTTGACTTTTTTGTTACTATTTGTGAAATACTAACACTCTTAACATTTACATAAGTAACAATCCAAAATATCTCTAGGAGTTAGTGTGTTCTATTAGAGAAATTATGTCTGTAAAACCTGAGTTTACATTATAGCTTTCCCAATAAATTTCATTCTGAAATTTTGAAAAGATCTGGGTTTAGAGGCTTTGCTTTCCTAAGGTTATCATTAGTGAAAACTAAGGGAAGGCTACAAAGAGCTAATTGTAAGACAATGAAATGAGTAATATTTAGAACTGTAGAATGGGTACACGAATACAGCAATAAGGCTGGATTTACACTAACATGTGCTGCAGTGTCTAGGCACAAATAAGAATTAGCATGACATTTTTAGATTCCTTAGGCCACATGAATGAGAACAAAGCTCGTATTTTCCCAAAGATTAATCCAGCATATTTCAACTAACTTCCTTTAATGAATCCTATAGTGTGAGCATTATAGAACACCCTAGAAGTTTAATTTACATTTATTATTTTATTAACGATTCATTATGCATGGGCGAGGAACCTAGTAATTAGAAACTCCTATTTTACCACCCAATGTACAAACAGCACTGCAGACACAGGCACAACAGTGTAATCCTGGGTAAGAAGCTAAGTGTAAGTGTGTGTGTGTGTGTGTGTGTGTGTGTGTGTGCGTGTGCGTGGTGTACGTAGTGCATGTATACAAGTTTATGTCCTTATGTATTACAGGAAAGCAGTGATTCTAGTTACTATAAAGCTAACCCGTCCATCTCAAATAGTTTATCTTACAGCTTATTTGTAAAGATAGTACGACATTTATAGTATAGAACTCTTTAAAAATACAAGTTTCAATAAAAAAAGCTATTGTGAACTTTCATTCCTTTTTATACAGATTCAGTAGTATTTTCAAGCAAACAACATAAATGTTTGCTATCCCAGCACAGTAGGAAATAAGGCCTCTTTTTTTCATATTGGCAAAACAAAATATATATATAAAAAATTGTCACACTCCCTAACTTTCCGGTAATATCACAGTTCATGTCCTCTCATTTCTTCATCGCAACACCACATCTGCTGTCTTAAGTTCATAGTGTTGCTCCTAAATCACTGGAGCATTAAGAACACTGGGTCCACACCACCTCAAGAAGACAGAACTTTCTTCAGCCTTGCAATTTCCACCTAAAAACAAAACATAAATTGTACAACATAAAATACCTTTAGCAAGGTTTAAGTAAGACTATCTGTTCTACATGACCACACTTTCCAACCTCTGAATTCTGATTTCAACATCAAAATCTAATTCTCCAGAGTGCAAAAAATAATACTGTTGAATAAGAGTGTCAGCAGAAAATAGAGCAGTGCAAGTTCCTTAAATGGCCAGAAATAAGAAAGAGGAGTGTATTTCTTTTAGCTAGAACAACAACGCTAAATGATACAAGCATTTGAAGTAAGTACTGGAAGAAAACCTGACACACGGATACACCCTTCACACATGAACACAGGAAAAATCTCTTGAAAGGAAAGAGAAAATAGAAAGGCAGGGCCACTGGACCCAGAAAACCTTTCATAAGTGATAATGAAAAAAATGTGACACACTACAGAACCTGAAGAAGAGACTTAGATCTGCCATCAGCAAGCATAACCTAAAATGTACAGGGTTGAGGCTGGATGTGGTGACCCATGTTTGTATTCTCAGGAGACTGGAGCAGGAATATAGCAGTAGGTTTAAGGCCAGTCTGTCTCAAGAAATCAAACAAACAAACAAACAAAAAAGACCGATTTCAAGGTAAAGAATCTGAGATGAGAAACGCAGGACATTTTTAGGAAGCAGAGTGAGATCTATGTCTGTCTTGTGACAAACGAACCCCCCAAAAAAGTGAAAACAACTACAGCAGATTAAGAAAGGCTTTGTCTTTAAATAAAGGAGCACAGGAGGAATGAGTATTTTCATACAAAGAAGCAGGGTGCCAAAAGGAATCAATGGAGTTGTGGCAACTGATAAAGCACCTTCAGGACAACACACACTGAACCCAGAGAGCTATGGGGGATAAGGACTCCCACGGGGTGAGGGATGAAGGCCATGACTCTAGCTGCATCCGACTGCTATACCATGACCCTGTTTCACCTGTGTAGTAGGGTTAATAATCCTCATTGCTCCTTGCAATATCTAAGCACACTGGATATGGAGCCCTTGGGTAAGTCAGGAAGTTTAGAAAACACACTTTCTGATCCTCTGACAAGATAATGAAGGTAAGTAATGAAGCAAGGTAGGAGAGGGGTGATGGTGGTAGTGAGGAAGGAAGAGAAGGCTCAGAAGAGGTGGAACACAGTGAAGAGAAAAACAAGGAGAAAAGTTAAAGAAATAGTGTAACTTCCAGCTAGCCCCCCAAAACAAAATTATGTAACCTCTCCGGTGGCAAACAGAAGTGAGTCACACAACCTGTTTTCCCTCAAGGTGAAGTGGGGGACGGGAGAGAGGGAAGCAGGCCGGGAGAGAGAGACAGAGACAGAGTGACCAAAGAAAACAACAGCATTTATTTACTCAGACCCCTCAGATATTAGGTGCTTCCCACATTGTCCTGAGTTAGTACTCAGAAAAATTACTGAGCTGGGACTACAGCTCAGCACCTGAACCTTTCCTTAGCAAGCACAATGTGTGATTCTCAAAAACAGTAAGAAAAACAATCTTTTTAACTGCATGAATAAAACAATGTTACCAAGTCCACAAGAAATGTAGGAGATTTAAGAAACGCTCATTTGAGGCAGGCAAGCACAATCTGTAGCAGAGCCAACCACACAGTGAAGAGAGGGAACACAAAACCTCACACTTTCTGGAATTGGAGATGCATTACCTCTAAGTTACTCCGCATGGCCTTCTCTTCTTCCAATTCTCTGCGTAGCTTTTCCAGTTCTTTCCTAAAGACAAAGTTTACTGTTCAGTTTTACAGCTAAACAATCTATTTCATTGATGATAACTGGAGCTGTAACTTACACACAAACACACACACACACACACACAGAGAACAATGACCATGTTCATTTGAAAATTTTCAAATTCTTTAGTTTGAGTATTCAATGTAAGATAAAAAACAAAGAAAAATGGTACTTTCTACTCTTCCTGTTGAGTTTCAGCACTTATATGAGGGGCCCTACATCCACTCCTAACTTCAGCTCCAGCAGAATCTGACATCCTCCTCTGGACTTTGTAGAAATCACAACCACGCGCAGAAACATACATTATAATAAAAATAAATGTCTTTGGTGTTATTTTATCCCTCCCCATATAAATAACACTAACGACCATTTGAAACAGTCATATAAAGTTATAGTAGTAGAGGTTTCTAGGTGTGTGAAGGTGGACACTGAAAGCTAAAATGGGAAGATGGGGCTGGGAACATAGCTAAGCGGTTAGAGTACTTGCTGCATTTACACAGACTGGGTTGGTTTCCAGCACCCACATGGGCATGGCAGAAACCAGAGGCCTCAAACCAGAACTCAGTGCAATGAACATTTGTAAGTAAACATGTATGGACTAAAAGGTATACTTTGTAACTCACTGTATCACACTATAGCTTCCATGATAAGATTTCGCTTTCGTTTCTTTGGGGTTTACAAGGGTAGAGGGCAGACGTGAAAGGATGGGGACATGAGTGGGTCTAACATGCGTGATGCGCAATCCACAAAGAAGAAAAGGTTAAATTAGAAAAAAAATCACCCAAAGAGTGACAATCTATCTGAAATAAAGACATTAAGCTAGGCAATGGTGATACATGTCTTTAATCCCAACACTTGGAAAGCAAAGGCGGGCAGATCTCTCAGTTTGAGACCATCCTGCATCCCGGTCTACAGAGCAAGTTCTAGGACAGCTAAGGCTACACAGAGAGAACTGTCTTGAAAAAAGGCAAAATAAATGAATAAATAAATTCAAAACAGCTAAGGACAAACAGAGAAACAATACCTGGCTTTTAAAAGCAGTTCTCCATAATTGCCTATTACACATTTTATAGGCTGGACACTCCAGCACTCAAAACAAATACCAAAGTGACAACTGAACTTCAAGTTCCTCTCTGTTGCTTTCAACTAAATATTACAGTAAATTTCCTAAGCTAAAATATTCCAGCCAATAATCTATATTCTTAAATTCATGTTGTCACTTTTTCAATTCCTTCTTGAATATCTAGTGTTTTATTGGTTAGTTGCTCTGGGGTCATAGAAAATAAGAAAGGAGAACTCACATCCTAATAACACCACTAGGATACTACAGGAAATTCCTAAATTGACATGTACAGTTTTTTGCCTTTTAACACTTCCTAGATAAAGTCTCCTAAAGAGCAACATAGATAAATGGCTTAAAAATTCTTGCAAAATGGGATGGAGAGGTGGCTCAGGTATTAAGAGCACTGGCTGCTCTTCCAGAGGACGATAGCTCAGTTCCCATCATCCACATGGTGGCTCACAACTGTTTGAAG
Organism: Bramus lutescens; assembly: GCA_001685075.1. Taxonomy (NCBI): domain Eukaryota; kingdom Metazoa; phylum Chordata; class Mammalia; order Rodentia; family Cricetidae; genus Bramus; species Bramus lutescens. Next base: position 22,013 of record LOEQ01008293.1, read on the forward strand.
CTCCTGTCCCAGGGGATCCAATGCCCTTTTTTGGCCTCTTCAGGCACCAGGCACACAAATGATAAAGGCATAAAGTGAACAAAACATCCATAAAAGAAAAAAAAACTGATTTTTTTTCAAAATATATTGAAAAATATTCTTAAAGAAAACATAAAAACCAATCTTCAGCTTTGGGAAGTAATGACAAGATCAGAAGTTCAAGTTCATCCTCCACTATGCAATGGATATGGGTGTTGGTTGCATCACTAAAAAAAAAGCAAGGGTTTGTTTTTCTCAGTAACCTATACAGCCTCACTGAGGAAGAAGCTCAGGAACTACTGGCAATTGATGGCTGATGAAAGAGCAATCAGTTCTCTTCAAGATTTTGACCCAATGGTTTGTCTATGCTGCAGTGGATGACTCTTGACCCTTGTGTACTAATTAATTGGACCCAGTGAGTTACTAAAAAGGAATAAATAAAAGGGCATGTAGTTGAGAAAAGGATGATGACTTAGAAAGGGGTAATAAGAGGAGAGGTAGACATCATCAAAGTAGTTACATACACGTACACACACACTCATGTATGAAAAATACATATAAAATAAAGGAGTGTTCAATTCCCAGATCCCACATGGTGGCTCATAACCATCTATAATTACAGATGTTGCATGCTCACGGTCTCTCATTCTCTCTTCCTCTCTGTGGTAGCCTGAAAGTATTTGGGGCCCATAAACTCTTAGGGAGTGGCAATATTAGGTGTGGCCTTGTTAGAGGAGGCTGGATGACACGTGCCTTTAAGCCAGACCTTAAAGCTGGAGAGCATACCTTTAATCAGGGCCACATCTTCTGTTGGAAGCCTGTTAGATCTTCTGCCTACATGCCACCATACTCTCCTCTGAACTGTAAGCAAGCCCTCTGAGTTAAATGTTTTCTTTATAGAGTTGTAGTGTCTCCTCACAGCAACAGAAACCTAACTAGCACCCCCTCCCGCTACCTACAGAGAGCAGAAGACGACACTGTAGAGTCAGTTCTCTCCTTCCATCATGTAGGTCTTGGACACCAAACTAAGTCATTTGGAGCCATCTCACTGGCCCCAAATATATCTTAAAATAGTTTTGGTTTTTTTTTCTTGGTTCCATATTTTTTAACTTTATATACAAGGAGTACACTGTATGTATATTTCTGATTTGTTCCTACCTTTCATTTTATAGACTGACTGATACTGATTCATGTAGCCACAATCATTCATCATTACTTATACACTGTACATTTCTCAATTAGTATACCAGTAAGTATCGTTTATTTCTTCTCTTGTTGTGGCTCTATGATTTTAGATTTAATAAAACAACAACAACAAAAATCCCTGCCATGGACCTTCATTTTTCCAGAGAAATTTGAGATGCTGAAATAATCTTTGGAAAGATTTTTAAAATATGTAACTGTACATAATAAATCAAAACTATTATACTCAGTCTACAGATAATTTAAGAGAACGTACAGGCAATTTATTTATGACAAGTGCTACTTCATTAAAAAACCTAAACCTGGGCTAGTTATGGGGGCACATACCTGTAATTCCAGCACTTGGGACAATGAGACAAGAGAATTAAGAGTCAAAATGATAATAAATTTGAGAGCACAAGGCCAAATGGGGCTACATACACTGTCTCAAATCAGTACACCTGGTACTCAATTGTAAAACAACAAAATATGCAAGTCAGGAGAATTTTAAAAGTGGTAGGAGGTATTCATTTACAGGGGAATGAGCATACAGCTTCTACCATGTGTCGTGCAGAATTTATGAAGTCCTTTCCGAAATAGATCTATCAATGTACTCAAGAAAGACCTGGCATATCAAATTATTAATTCTATAATCACAATACATTCAGTAAATAATATATTTCAGTAGTTATTTTAGATAAAATTTTTGCCCCCATCTGTTATTTTTTAATTTACTTTTATTTTGTTATTTGATGTAGAGTCCCTCTACATAGCCCTGGGCTTACCTGGAACTCACTGTGTCAATTAAGGTTGCCTTGAACTAAGAGATTTTTTCCCTACATCTTCAGAATGCTGAGATTAAATGCACTCATCACTATACCAGGCTCTACTTTATATTGCCAATACCACCTTTCATAAAGAATTCTATGTGTTGTGCAAATTAAAAGAGAAATGTTAAAATCAGACTCAGGGTCTAAGTATAAATTGTATATCCTAGTCTAGGAAATCCTTTGGGGGAAAAAGGTAGACGATGAGATGGGATGAGTATGCTCATCCTCTTTTTAATTAGATTAGCTGACTTTCATCTGATTTATCTATGGGATTTGCAAGAGTATAACTAAAATATCAATAGGTGAAAAGATGTACAAACCAATAAAGAAAAATGGTTTTGAGTGTAGGCTCTGTCACTGAAGAACTGCAATCGTCAGGTAAATAGGCTTACTGCTATATCCTGATTTCATTAAAATGGGGAAGAGTCTACAAGAGGGCATCTTTTGAACTTTCAGAACTCAAACTTTTAATTAGGCATGTCTACTATAAACCAATCAAAAACTTTCAGGGCTGTGGACACAGGCCAATGGTAGAAGAGGGCATTAGCACAACACTCTGAGCTTGATCCATAGCACTAACAGACAACAACGAATACTTTCAGAGTTAACAGAAAGGGCTTTAGAGATCTCTTGTGAGTTGGCACCCATTCCATTTTGTAACCACCTAATGTAAGCCTAGCAGAAATATGGGTCAAAGTCCTCTAAGAGATAAGTATGAAGATCTGGATCCTACCAAAAATGCCAATGCAGGTTTCTTAGGATTTTCAAGACTGCCATCTGTGCCTAGCCAGCTCCTGGCTACAGGTACATAAAGACCTTCTAGAACTGAACCACTGGAAAAAGTTTTCCAATCAAGGATTTTGCTGAGAGTGCTATAACAAAAATGTCTTTGGAAATATGTGCACTTGTTTACTTAGGAGATTAGACCTTCTAGTAACAACACCTAAAAGAAGTCTTTGAACACATGTTAGGGGGTGGCTTAGGAGAAAATAAGAGTTACTTACCCATGATCCTTTTTCAGTGCCTCTACAATACACAGTAATTCAAGAATCTGGGCTCTAAGTTCATCCAGGGAACTTTTTTTCCCATCATCTGTTTCTGCTTTAGCTTTGAATTCTAACGGAGTTAGGAAAGCAGATGTATTTACTTTAGAAGCACTTGAAGGTGTAGAAAGAGATGGCTGAAAAACATAAAAATTTTCTCATTATGCTTCTATTTATATTTAACGTTATATTTAAATTCAGAAGATTGTTTTGTTCTGGTTTTCATTTTTAACACAGGTCCACATGTAGTCTAGGCTGGCTTGTAGCTCCAGATCCTCATATATTAAACTTCTAATCTTCCTGCCCCCACCTCCCAAATATTGAGACTACAGTTTATACATTATTGGGGATTAAACCCAAGGCATGCTAGGCAAGCACTCTGAGCTACATTCCCAGGTCACAAAACTTTTACAAAAAGAATACAAACAATTAATGAAGTATTAAGCATTCCTACTCTGAAAATCCCTAACCTTAAAAACTCTACACCAGACTTTGCTTCAAACTGCAGGCATTTTTAAATATAGATAAGGAATTACATGATACAAATATATTTTATGTTTACTCGTGAATCCCAGCCCCAAAATACATTTAACTACATATCTAAAATTTTCCAAATTTTTGACTTCAAGCATTTTAGAAAAAAGATTTTCAACTATGCATCAGGGTAAATGGGATTCACTGCATTGGCTGTGGGACTGCTTACAGCATGACCGTGAGTTCCATCCAGAACTTCAGATTAGGGCATCACTCAAACCTCACTAGACAAGCTTCTAATTGTAAATGGCAATTAAGGCAGAGACCCATATATAGACAATTTGCAGAGAATAAGAGAAGTTGGAGTACTCAATGCTACGTGGGATGTCTATGTCACACCCCTTCCCTCATGGTCCAGTGTCCTAAGCAGAAAAGGATGCAGAGAGATAAGAGGAGCCAGGGGTGGTGGACGACTTCAAAGACAGGAAGAGTTTTCAGAACCCAACAGAGCAGGTGCACGTACAAACTCTTAGAGACTGGATAGCATGCACAGGACCTGCAAAAAGCTCAGGCCACACAAAATCCCAGCTCAGGGCAGATGGGCATATATTCTCACCCTGGCAAAGATGCTGTATGCAATTAACAGCTGCTAAGTGAAGCTAAGTGTATATGGACCACACTCCAGGGTAAGTCCCATGCTCAGGTGTAGTTGGACAACACAAACTGGACTCTTGTTTTCTTGTGGGTCGCAATGATTTTGTTATGACAGAAAAAATGTGAAGTTTGGTAGGAAGGGAGGTGTGTGTGTGTGTGTGTGTGTGTGTGTGTGTGTGTCTGGGAAGAGTTGGAGGAAAGATGAGAATATGATCAAAATGTACTGTATGAAATTCCCAAAAAAATAAAAATTTTTTAAAAAAGGTAAATGGTAAAAATTAAATTCCAAAAGCATTTTGGTATATTCATTGCAGTGGGCAGAGGGGTGTATGAATAATCAATAAAAAAAGATCTGAAATCTAGTGGTTTTATTTGTATAAAGGAAGGAGATAACCACTGGCTTATCTAATGGATTGTTTGTCTAGTGGGGCATCTATAAGTAAAACTGTATCAACATTAAGGTGCTGTTTCAATCTTTATTGTTACAAATATCCAAAGCCTTACTTAAAAGTAATTATGAAGAATTTAGTTCAGTCCACATGATTTCACTAAAATCAGTATTTTTAGAAAAGTTTCAAGAGACCGCTGACAAGATAATCAGATTAAATATATTTAATTAATTCGAGAAGCGGCCAAATATTTTGGAATGAAAATAAGAAATAACTAACCTTACTTATATATGTAATTTATAACAAAACTATCTTCAATAAAAATAATTAATTTTAGAAAAGAAACATCATGAAATAAGATGGATCCTTTTGCCACTAATTCTAGCACATACAGAATGCTTAAGACAATGCCAAGAACCAAACTAAAGAATGAATAAACAAATCATGATTTCCAACCTGCTAACCCTCAAACGTAATTAAGCTGAAATTTTCTGGGAGTTGAGCACAATCCTACATGCCTATGGAGGTAGAAGCAGGAGGATCAACAAAAGTTTGAGGGAGCCTGGTAAACATATGAAGGGACAGACCCAGTCAGGGCTACATAAAAACCCTATCTCAAATCAAAACAACAGGCCCCACCCCCAAATTATTTTACGTGAACTAATTCCAGAGTGTATTCAATAAGAAAATGAAACCATGTACAGACCTATGCCTTGAAAATACAAAACAGAAGAGTACATTCTTTGGTGCTTCTATTATGAAAAGAGCTGATGTGACTGAAGCTTAATAATTGAGAATTACTTTATTTTTTGGCAGAAGACAGAAAATAATCTTTCTAAAAGGACACCTTAAATTTCCTGATTGATTACTATAACACATCTTAAAAACTAACATTAGGCCACAGTGGGTCTACCTTTGAAGAGAAGCTTGTATCCTTTTTAAGCTCCAACGGCTTTAGGTTGCCACTATCTTCTTCTTTTGGTAACTTCAATGTTTTTTCTGGGCTTTGCGTTGGCTACATGTTTAACATAAAAAGAAAAAAATCAAGACACAAATTTTATAAAAAGGAAATTTTAAGAAGCATGTGCACAATACAGCCAACACTCCCACCACCTAACTACTGCTGTTCCCGCTGCTCACAGCTGGACAAGATGTCACATAACTTCAGACTGAGTAATACTTTTGATATCTGAAGAGCAAAACCAGCTTTCCTCACAGAAACAAAGCTTTTTCCACTGAGGTAATTTTAAAGTTACACTGTGTTGATGAACTAGTACAGTAACACTGAAGTAGATCTGCGTTCCAAACAACAAACAGAAAGCATGGAAAAGAAGTTCTTCAGCTGTGAGAAGGAATCCCAAGAGGTGGGTGAGTACCTCCTTCCCTGGAGTCTGGATCTGCTGCTCACTTTTCCTCACTGCCCTTGCTGTGCTGACTGAACAAAGTTCCTGCTCCCCATTGGCCCTGTGCTCTGTGACTGTGGTCTTACAACAACTCTATTTTCTGACTCTGGAATCTTCCATGAAAGACTCTATTAAACTAATCATCTCTCTTTTCCTCTATTTTCTTTAAGAATCACAAAGCTGTCTTTCATCTTTTAAAATGAGATGTGGCTATAAATCCGCTCATTCTCATCTTAAAGGGGACTCAGCACTTTCTTCTGTCTACGTTTTCCCAAAGGGAAACTCACAGAATGTCCACCATTGAAGCGGCCAGGCAACCTTCTTCCAGGCATCTTGGGTCTATTTGCAGTGAGATGTAACAAGTTCTCTGAGGAAGCTATGTCATCAAAATTTACAGTATCTAAAATAAAAATAAGTATTACCAACTAAGAGAGTTACTCCTTCTAAAAAGCAAAGAATAGTATTTCTGGTTTCTTAAACTGAAAAATGGCACCACTAAGTCAAAAAGCTCACAAATTGATCAGTGCTTTATATCTGCATTTAGAAAACAACACCCATGCCCTTAAAAAAAAAAAAAAAGTAAGATCCTGTAAACCATGTAAGACCTGTTTCCAGCTCAACAACGTTCCTACAGGAAGAATTCTGTACCATGAACTGCAGTGGAATAAAAGCTGTGATTTGAAATTCTCACATTTCAAAAAACCTATTTAAAAGTTCTCAATTTAATTACAACTTAGAGAAATTTTACATGTCCAGTATTTTAAACTTTACACTATGGACTAATAAAAAATTTGAAGGACTATACTGTATCTGACACCCTATTGCTTTCTATGTATTCTCAATGTAAAGTGAACTTATGATTTAATTACATGAATATATATGGATGTTATAGTCAGGACTCAACCTATGACATAAGAATCATAAGCTAGTTTACATCTAAGGCAAGTAAGATAACAAGTGCAAGTGCTTCATAGATCATTAATGTTTCTCTGCCATCAAAGGCTAGTTGCCCTTTGACCAAATAATTTGTGTTTAAGGGCATATAAGATATATATGGTAATTCATACCCTTTAAACAATGGTTTGTAAAGCAGCTAGAAAACCTTAAACAAGTTGTGATTCCTCTGATGCTCAGATGTCTATACACAGCAATGAATCTTTTATAAATTCCTGATACTGCCCTGATTGGTCTAACTTCCTGTAGCTCAGATAAGAAACTAGGAATATTACCCACAGTCAAAATATCCCAATATTCCAGAAGATTCCTTTTCCTTATTACAATTTGTCTGACAGTTGTAAAACTTATCAGACACTTACATGTCCAAATAAAATGTTTGCTGTTTCTTTATAAAAGACCTAAACGTACTCATCATGGTCAACCTCTAAAGTTTAATTCATCAAAGTTTATATTCAAAGTAATCCACAGAATATTCATTTAAGAGATGGAAAACACAAGGTAAAAAGAGTCATCACTCTGGAAATGTTCACAATATAACTGAAGTACTAGTTTACTATTAAGGTTTTAATAGATTACTTTTTGTGTTCTACCTTGGACAAATACATCAAAACAGATGCTATGATTTAAAAAATCAGTTTAATTCTCTGGTCTTTTGATAATTTTAATTATAAAATATAGAAAACCATAGAAAGAGATAAATAACATTAGTGGAAATGAATTACATAATCTAGAAGGTCTGGTTTAAATGTTGCATATATCTCATTCTGTTTATAAATATATTAAGAAAAATAATTGGTATAAAAATATGTTAAACTCATAAATGTGCATTAGCGACCTATGGGAAAACTCTGAAAAGTAAAACCCTAACATTTTGACCAAAGAAATTATTTTCAAATGCATATTTAAGCAACTTGCAGAGAAAAAAGAGAAACAAAACAGAAAAATATGGAAGAAATTAAAATAAAATCAAACAGAAAGGGTAGATTGTTTTAAAATGTAAGTTTATAAAGAACAGTATACTCATATAGAATGCCTTCATATGTCCAATTTAGGGTTACAACACCAAGACAACTTCACCATTCTAAAACTCTCTCAGGTTCTCCATTTATGATATCAAATAAAAGATAATAGTGCACATTTTGGATTCATGACATACCTGAGCCTTTGTAAGTGATGCAAGATTAATTAACAATGGATTGACACTGTGAAAATGGCATAAAGAGATCAACTCTAACAAGCATATCTGTCACTCTGACAGAAACTTACACTTCTGTGTGTTCTACGGAAGACAAGGACAGGCTTTTAAGAGCCAAGTGATACACCACCAATTGTAAGAGAAAATTTGATTTGTGCGGTTGCCAATTTTTTGGAGATATATTACCAAAAGAGTATTTTAAATTATAATCAAGAAAGGTGTTTAAAAATGAACTTCAATTTATTTTAAAATGGAAAACCAAAAGGGTTAGAATAGACAAACACGTACACTTTTAGCAGAGTTACAAAGAAAAAGATTGTGTGCACCACCTACTTATATTGAATATACTACTTTGATTTCTTTTATAAATTGTTATCTTACCAAAATGGAGAAGGGTAGGATAATTTCCTGACACGTAAGAAGGGAGGAAACATGGCAAACAGGCTAGGAAACAAAATCTGGAAAGAAAAGTCAAGGATAGGAATGTCTAGAAAAAAGACTAAACCAAAAAAAATTATTTTACAAAGCAGGAAAAAAAAGAACAGTTGTAGATGAATAGAAGCATATCAATGTCTAGCAACCAAAGTTATCTGAACTTAGATAAAATGTGTACTTATTTTAGATTTGTTCCTTTGTCTTTCAAAAAAATCTATTAATTTCAATATACATTAAGATTTTTAAGCCACATATAATAATATACAATACCAAGACAGTTTCTAAAAAGACAGCTCATTACTGTAAAAGGCCAACAGTGCAAACCAAAGTTCTAACATCTCATAAGATAATTGTAACTAAACTAACGAGGTCTAGTGTTTGCTGCATTACAGTAATTAAGGTGATTTTAATTTTATGACATTTTAAAATAAAAAAGTGCCAAATAGCAAACAGTATCTTTAAATTCTTCACTATAAATGTAATTCAAATCAATCTGTGACAACTCTCATTTTAGAGAGAGACAGAGACACTAAGGAAGGTCTTAATGCTAGCTTTTGCTTCCTAAACATTAGTATTTTAGAAATGTGACTGTTAACTGATAAATAACTGGTAATACAATGAGATTTTCCTTAAAACTAATTTTTGATGAAGCATTTGAAAAAAGAACAAAATTAAAGCATAGGTACTAACGGCTCTATCATCTGTAGTGCTGATTCAAATCATATATATATATGATATGACCATACTGGTAAAGGAACTGAAATTATTTCGTACCATGAAAATAAAACTAAAAAAAAAAAATTCTAGGAATGACTTTCTCTTATTTTTAAGAGCATATATATATATATACATCAATGTTAATATTATGAAAATGTTTAAACTATGAAAATTAGGTAAAAAAGTCATGTTCTTCATAGATCAAAGCAGAAAAATAATAAGATGGATTTAAAAACATGGAGAGGCTAAAGAAACAAAAGATTCACAGTATCACAGTATCCTCCACATCCATTGTCCAGGAAGACAGAGGATAAAGGGGCTCATTTGATCACAAGCTAAGGAAGAAAAATGATCCGGGGGATAAACCTGCTTATTAAAGAAAAACCACAGTTTTAACACCAAAGTCAGCATGGTTTCAACTACATTAGTTCACGCCAAATTATTTAAATGATAATGGACCTCTCAGTAAGGTTTTGTGTATGTTTAACATTCTCTTTTTTGAAAAGAGATATTTTATATGACTGTGGCTGTGTTGGTTACATGCACATGAATACAATGCTCAGGGAGGCCAGAAGAGGATTTCCTATCCCCAGGGTCTAGAATTACAGGGAGTTGTGAGCTGTCCAATGTGGATGCTGGGAACTGAACTCAGGTCTTCTGCAAGAGCAATACTTTCTCTTAACCACTGAACCATCAACTCTTCATCCCCTAACTTTACATTTTCTGAGACTTAAAAACCAGGCTCTAGCCTAATGCCAAGCCCCAGGTTGTACTCAACCCAAAACTCACAAGAGAGGTAGAACATTTATACATTATAAGAACAGATTTAAAAATCCCCAAATTGAAAACGCTCAAAATAAAAAAAAAAATCAAGCCTTTGAGTGGCAACATGATTCTAACAGTGGAAAATTTCACAGTTGACCTCAAGGTACAGGCAGAAATCATAGTCAAAATAAATGTACACTAAAAAATATTATCAAATTACCTTAAGTAAATCCATTTAAAATTATACAGAGTATATGAAACTTTGTTTGAAATAATGTTTGTAAGAAGCCATTTGCTGCCAGCCATGACACCTTTATCCTAGCAAAGAACATGTGTCTAGCACACTTGTAAGGATGTAACAACTGCTCGGTAAAGAATGTGTACTTAATTGCCAAAATTTGTAACTACTGAAGATAGAGCATAAGTATGGAACACCAAAGTTTGCCAAATTAAGTAAAAAGAATCAAAGACTGTTGCTTCAAAGTTTGCTAATTTCCTGCCTTGTGGCCATTTTAGCATCTCTATACTACTCTTTACTTACTAAAGAAAGAAAATAAAAACTTAAACCAAAAATTTAACTTTTCACACTCTATTCCACAAGACCTATTATATGAAGAGTAAACAACCACCACTGATTTACAAACATGTAGATTTTACTTTCCAACCAGGAGTTTAAAATTCTTACATGAACTGTTTCTGCAAACATTAAAATAAAAAAAAAAAACCTCTTAATAGATGTCCATAGAGAGGGAAAAAAGAAAGTGAAAACTTGAAGGCTTGGAAAGACAGCTCAGCATTAAGAGCTGTACTGAGGTTAGGCACATGCCTTGAATCCCAGCACTCTTAGAGCAAAGGCATGTGGACCTCTGTGAGGTCGAGGCCAGCCTGGTCTACATAGCAAGTTACAAGACAGTCAGGGCTACACAGAGAGACCTTGTCTCAGTCAACAAAAGAAGAGTGTGCACTGCTCTTGGAAAAGACCACAGTTTCATTTCCAGCACCCAGGAGGCAGCTCACACACTACCCCACAACTTCAGCTCCACGGGGCTCTGATTTGTCTCACCTCCATGGGAACCTGAACTCACATACGCATGCACAAACACACATACATATATGTAATTGAAATTAAAAAAAACAAGTTTTTTTTAAAAGCTGAAGCTTATTTTATCTCAAGTTTTTTGAAACTTCTACTACCTTAAAATCAAATACAACACATAGTCGAGTCACACAAAGAAACATGAAAAGAAAATTCCACTCCCAAAAACAGCCATCAAATTTAAGACTTTTGCGATAAAGATCACAAAAATTGGGGCAATCTGAAAGACAATACAAATGGATGCTTTTATTTAAAACATTAAATTTGTATAAATAGCTGGATTTTCTTCAACTCTTACTTTTGAAAACATATTTCTGGTTATATTTTGAGTAAACATAAAACATGAGCTGTGACAATTCTATCATTTTACTAACATCTATAGAAATAACGGATATTTTAAATCATTTTGCCATTTTTATTTAATAGTAAATAAGGTCAATTTTTAGCAAGTAAGACACAGTATTAGTGAACTTTTCTAAGATATAATTAGCATCACAATTCCCAAATACTTGGTAATGAATATAGCATCATCCAGAGAAGGAAGGATGCAAATAGGACAAAGGGATTTACAAAATATTTAAAGCAGACAAGTCTCTGCATTGATGAACTGAGAAGACAAAACAAAATTTTAAATTCAATAGTATATCCTATAAAATTATGGCAGAAAGGTCTAAATGTAATTACCACTGAAGTTTAAACGTAAATATAAAATGTCAGCACTGAAGTCAAAGACTATTATGACACTAAACATTTATCCACATGCAAGGACTTCAGCACTCTCACTCATGATGTATATACATTGATGTATCTGTACCTGTTTACAAATAAAACGGGGAAACAGCATCTATTTCCTAGGGCTATAAAAAAAACATACATAAAAAGTCCTTTGAAAAATGTAACTAAAAAGGAATGCAAAATATTATGCAAACTAATATCCATTACCATAAGGTAATGACTACCTAACACTCTTAGCAGACAGAATTTCATCAGGATTTCTGTGCTTCTAGCTTTCCACCTTCCAACTATACATGGACAACACAAGATAGTAAAAAAGTCCTAAATCTTAACACTATTTAGCAAAAGTAAAGCTAGTTGAATAAAAATATTTTCTTGCAGATAACAAAAGTTTCTCCAAATGAAGATAAAAATTTAAGTTTTACAAAATAAAAATTTTTGCTAGCACTGAAAGCCTGTCACCCTATTATCACATTTTTTAAAAGCATGCATGCAGGTACAGATGGTGGCCAGAAGAGGGCTTCAGGTCACCTGGGTTTACAGACAGTTGTCATGTGGATTCAAGGAGAGGAGCCTTTCCTTTGGAGGAGCAGCAGGTACCATCATAGTCATGTCTCTGGCCCTTTGTTTTCAAATATTTAACACCAAAAGGTACTCAGCTCTGACTAATCTAGGCGATATTGTCATTACATTATGAAGACATAATAAAGTACCAAACGTGTCAATCTTGTTCATTTTTTGCTCATCAGTAAGAAATCTCTGCTCAATTATATTCTACCACCTTATTTTTCTACTCTTAGCTACAAAATTTTAAGTTTCTAAAATCCATTCTGACTCTTTTATTAAAAGCAATATCTTGTCCATTCCAGCTTACCTGTTTCTTTGGAATTTCTGACTATGAAAGCATCAAAGTCTACTGATTTTGGCCTGACTGGCAATTGTTCAGGGTCTAGCTTTGGTTTTGATACTGGCTCAGCTTCAATCTTTGAAGAAATTGTAGTAGAAACGTCTCCATTAATTCTGAAATGAGAAAACAAACATGCAAAAATTATTTGAAGGTAAAATAGTGACTTAATGACATTAAAGATTTTTGTGTAACATAATACTAATTTCCATCTGTTCTGTAAAACTATGCATGAACATAGACTTCTAATACTAAAACTGATCAGAACAAAATCAGAAATGCAAAAACAGTTTAAGTGAATTCATTTATCCTGATGTTAGATTAACATTTAAAGAACTAATAGTCTAAAAAGAAATAAATATATGGAAAATAGATACTTAAAAAGGCAACAGAGGCCTTCAGGTCAAAGCAAGTAATGAGCACCTAATATTAAATCAGGTTAAAGCTTACTTGGCTGCTGGTGGTGGAGGAGGAACTGGTTTGTCTGGTCGCTTTGGGTACCCTGTTCCAGGAGACTTCAATAAATTATTGGCTTTGGTAGGTGGAGTGGGCTTTTTGGGTGGGACTTGAGGAGCAGCTGGTTTAGAAGGTTTCTGTTCCAGCAGGGATTTTTCATCTGATGATTAAAAAATAATTAAATAGTCAAAACTATTTAGGTTTTTTTTTCTGGCAAACATCAATATTAACCTTCACATTGCATATGTGTATAAGCATACAGTTTGAAGGTTGCACTTTAACATGTCTAAGAATCTCTTTTAAAAAAATTTCCCAGTGGAGCCAAAACTTAAAAACCTGATTACAAATAATACATGCTTTTTGGTTTGCTATCAGGAGTGGTAACACTATTTTAGTGAAATAAATATTTCTTATTTGATAGAAAAATGCTTAAAGAAGAGTATTATAATGGTTGTATACCGCATTAATTAAAAACAACCTCACCAAAAGGCGCAAACACATCCTACAGAAAGCATATCTACTTCCTTATTTAAGTACAAAGCACAAATACTTAACAGAACATTTGTTATTACACAGCACAGATCCACATAGTAGAATGACAGACACAACTAAAAAACAATAAACTTAGGACCAGCACCGAATGACTATTTGTCTTCAAAAATAATGCATATAAAAGGCTACAAATAATTTTATGAAATTTCCTCTTAGTCAGAAGCTGGTAAAAAACTTGAATCAGTATCACAAGACACAGCACACCTTCTTTAAACAAATTTCACCTTAAAATAACAAAAATATAAAACATAGGGTCTGGAGAAAAAGCTCAGCAGTTAAGGGCACTGGCTGCTCTTATAGAGGACCTAGATACAGTTCCTAGCACTTACACAATTAACTCGCTATCTGTGACTCCAGTTCCAGGGATCTAATGCCCTCTTCTGGCCTCCTTGGTACCAGCCATGCATACAGTACACATACATACATGTGGGCAAACACTTATTAAATCAAAACAAGTATTACTACCTCTATTCTACCATGTATAAATAGAGCTTGTTTAAAAAAAAGTAATCTGTCAAATTACTGATCATTATTCAGAAGTCTGTTATTTTGTTTTTGCTAAAGACAAGGTGTCTCTATGTAGTTCTGGCTGTTCTGGAAATCACAACGTAAACCAAGATGTACTTGAGCTCACAGACAGCCTTCTGCCTCTGCCTGCCTAGTGCTGGAATTGTCAACATATGCCACCATGCCTGGCTAAAAGTCTATTTTTATATGGCCTCAAAATACAGCAATGTATCCCATCCCTATACCACCAGGAGAAAACTACAAAACTTCCTATTTCTATTTCATAATCGAGTAGAGCCCTTTATAGAGCAACAGCTAGCTAAATTTGAATCTCTAGAAAATACTGAAAAAATATTTTAAGGAAATTGCATATAGGGCTCTTAGCTTAGCTTAGCCCTCCCTTTAGTCCACTCCCATTCTTGGGCATCTTTCTCCTTTCTTAAGAAACTGTCCTATCCTATTTCTAACCATGTGTTCCTGGTGCCATCCTTTGCCCTGAGACACAGAAACCTGGAACTGGTTGCCCTCTAAACTCAGATCTGCAGCTCAGACATGTTTGCCCTGAACTATGGCCTTCCTCACTGTTCCTCAGACCTCCACATCTAACTTAACCGGCGTGACTTATTCTCCACCTCCCCTCTTCCTGGCAGCTGTCAAGATTCACATCATACAGGCAAAGCCTCACAGTAATTCCAAAGCAAATCTCCAAGAGCTCCTTTTGTGCAGAACCCCATAATACTCTGACATTCTGCACAACTGACTTAGTATCCCATCCTAAAGGTCTACTCTGTACCTTCAACTCTGCCTTCAACTCTTGACTTTTCCTCCAGTATATAGCATGCCTTTAGGACAGGCTAAGAAGCTAAACAAAACTCAAAACAGATCACAAACCAAAATGTGAAGACAAAAATATAAAATTTCCTACAATATAACACAGAAAAGATCCCAACGGTGATAAGGAGAGAACTCTCAAAAGTTGTCCTTAAATCACATGCACAACTCTAGCACTGACATACAAATCATATATACATACATAATAATTTCCTTAAAAAATTTAAAACTTCAGTAAAAAATAAATAAAATTTCTGTTCTATAAGAGAAATAAGACACACAATGAAAGAAGTGTTTGTAAAAAACACATGTAATAAAGGGCAGCTACTCAATAAACAAAGAACTCTTAAACTCAGTAAAAAAAATGAACTAAAAATCTAACATACATGTCACCAAAGTTGTAAAGCACATGAAAAGATGTTCAATATCAGATGTCATTAGGAAAGTGGAAACTATGTGACACCATTACACAGCTACCAGAATACAAACACAAAGCAGAAAAAAACATTACATACTGCTGAGGACACAAAACAAAGTTTCACTGCTAGTAGGAATACAACATGAGACTATTTGGGAATAGGTTGGCAGTTCCTTAGAAAACTAAAAATACCCTTACCAAAGGATCCAGTGAGTGATTTCATCATTGATATTTGTTTAAATGAACTAAAATGTATGATCAATCTAAAACCTGCATACATGTTTATAGTATCTTTCCTTATAAGTACAAGAACTTAGAACCAATCAAAATATTCTTCAGTATACATAGGCAATACACATGGACAATGAAGCAGTAGTAAAAGCAAATGAACTACTAACAACTCTTGAAAAACCATGGGTGGATTTTTTACATACATAGTAAATCAAAGAAACAATAAAAATGATTATATACTACAAATAATGGGAGATGCAAAGGTATAGAAACAGGTAAGGGAAAAGTGACTGCCAAAGGTTAGGATGGAGGGAAATCTAAGATAAGAGTAGAGAGCATTCAGAATAGTGAAACTATTCTGAAGACAGAATGGTGGATACACGTCACAATGCACTTGTCCATCCAACAAAATGTACAACACACAGTAAATTCAACTGTAAGTACTCTTGAAGATGGCATGTCAATTATAATTGTAACCACCAGTCATAACCAATACGCTACGCCAATGCAGAATGTTTATAGTGGAGAATGAGCCTGAGAACTCATAGGGGCTGCACATGGCACAGTACATGTGTGGAGGTCACAGTCAACCTTGATGCAGGGTCCCATGAATCAAACTCAGATCATCAGGTTTGTGCAGCAATGTACTTTTGCCTACTGAGTCAATCTTGCTAGCCCTTGGTTCAACTTTCTGTGACTCGAAAATTAGGAAGGAAAAAAGGA
>LOEQ01008294.1:16265-30017 GCA_001685075.1 Bramus lutescens
TGATATCCAGTTATGCCAGCACCATTTGTTAAGTATGCTTTCTTTTTTCCATTTTATTTTTTTACTTTTTTCTCAATAATCAGGTGTCCTTAGGTGTATGAATTAATATCTGGGTTTTCAATTCTGTTCCATTCGTCCTCCTGTCTGTTTTTATGTCAGTACCAGGCTGTTTTCAGTACTGCAGCTCTGTAGTAGAGTTTGAAGTTAGGGATTGTGATGCCTCCAGAAGTTCCTTTATTATACAGGATTGCTTTGGCTATCCTGGATTTTTTGCTTTTCCATATGAAGCTGACTACCATTCTGTCGAGGTCTGTGGAGAATTTTGATGGTATTTTAATGGGCATTGCATTGAATCTGTAGATTGCTTTTGGTAAGATTGCCATTTTTATTATTTAAATCTACCTACCCAAGAGCATGGGTGATCTTTCTACTTTCTGGTGTCTTCTTCAATTTCTTTCTTTAAAGATTTAAAGTTCTAGTCATACAAGTCTTCCACTTGTTTGGTTACAGTTACTCTGAGACATTTTGTGCTATTTGTGGCTATTGTGAAGGGTGATGTTTCTCTGATTTCTTTCTCAACCCATTTATCATCTGTGTACAGTACAGGAGGGCTACTGAGTTTTTTGAGTTAATCTTGTATCCTGCTACCTTACTGAAAGTTTTTATGAGTTATAGAAGTTCATATAAGAAGTTGTAGAATTTTGAGGGTTGCTTATATAAAATATCATGTCATCAGCAAATATTGAATATTTGACTTCTTTTCTGATTTGTATCCCCTTGATCTCTTTTTGTTGTCTTATTGCTCTATCTAAGACCTCATAAACATTATTGAATAGATATGGAGAGAGTGGACAACCTTGCCTTGTACCTGATTTCAGTGGGATCACTGTGAGTTCCTCTCCATTTAGTTTGATGTTGGCTGTTGCCTTGCTATGTATTGCCTTTATTATGTTTAGGTATGTTCCTTGTATCCCTACTCTCTCCAAGACATTTAGCAAGAAGGGATGTTGTATTTTGTCGAAAGATTTTTCAGCATCTAATTAGATGATCATGTGGTTTTTATTTTTTCATTTGTTTATGTGGTGGATTATGTTGACAGATTTTTGTATAGGGAACCATCCCCGCATCTCTGGGATGAAGCTGACTTGATCATGGTGGATGATCTTTCTGATATGTTCTTGGATTTGATTTGCCAGTACTTTTGCATCAATGTTCATGGGTGAGATTGGTCTATAATTTTCTTTCTTAGTAATGTCTTTTTGTGATTTGCCTATCAGGGTAATTATAGCCTCATAAAAAGAGTTTGGTAATGTTTCTTCAGGTTCTATTGTTTGGAACAATTTGAGAAGTATTAGTATTAGTTCTTCTTTGAAAATCTTGTAGAATTCTGAGCTGAAACCATCTGGCCCTGAGTGCTTTTTTTTTTAGGAGACTTTTGATGACGGTTTCTATTTTCTCAGTAGTTATATGTCTATTTAATTTCTTATCTAGTCTTGATTTAATTTTGGTAAGTGATATTTATGCAGAAAGTTGTCCATTTCCTTTAAGTTTTCCCATTTTGTAGAGTATAAGTTTTCAAGATATGATGTAATGATTCTCTGTATTTCCTTTGTGTCTGCTGTTTTATCCCCATTTCATTTCTGATTTTTCTAATTTGGATATCTTTCTCTGTCTTTTGGTTAGTTTGGATAAAAGTTTGTCTATCTTGTTGATTTTCTTGAAGAACCAACCCTTTGTCTCATTGATTTTTGCATTGTTTTCTTCATTTCTATTTTTGTTGATTTCAGCTCTCAATTTGATTATTTCCTGCAATCTAGGTCTCCTGTGTGAGTTTGCTTCTTTTTGTTCTAAAGTTTTCAAATGTTTTGTTAGCTAACTAGTGTGGGTTTTTTTTTTTACCTTCTGTTTGTAAGCATTTAGTGCTATTAACTTTCCTTTTAACACTGCTTTCATTTTGTCCCATAAATTGGAGGTATGGTGCGTGGTCATTTCATTAAATTTTAGGAATTCTTTAATTTTCCCCTTTATTTCTTCCTTGACCCATTGATGATTCATGTGAGCATTGTTAAATTTCCATGTGTTTGTGGGCTTTCTGGAATTAGTATTGTCGTTGAATTCTAATTTTAAGCCATGGTGATCCAATAAGATACGTGGCATTATTCCAATTTTTTTTATATCTGTTGACGTTTGTTTTGTTACCTAGCATGTGGTCAATTTTTGAAAAGGTTGCATGAGGTGCTGAGAAGATGGTATATTCTTTTATGTATGTATTGAATGTTCTTTAGATGTCTGTTATAACAGAGTCATAACATCTGTTAGTTCCCTTATTTCTCTGTTAAATTTCTTTTTGTCTGACAGACCTGTCCAGCTGAAAAAGTGGGGTCTTGAAGTCTCCCACTATGAGTGTATGGGGTTTAATGCATGAGTTAACTTTTAGAAGTGTTTCTTTTATGTATGAGGGTGCCCTAGTATTTGGGGCTTAGATGATCAGTATTGAGATTTCCTCTTGATGGATTTTTCCTGTGACTACTATGAAATGTCCTTCTTTGTTTCTTTTGATTGATTTTAGTTTGAAGTCTATTCTGTTAGACAGTGGTTAGCTACAGCAGCTTGTTTCTTGGGTCCATTTGATTAGAAATTTTTTTCCAGCCCTTTACTCTGAAGTGATGTCTGTCTTTGAGGTTGAGGTGTGTTTCTTGTATGTAGAAGGATAGATTCTGTTTTCATATCCAACCTGTTAACCTTTGTCTTTTTATAGATGAGTTGAGCCTATTTACATTAAGGAATATTAATGACCAGTGATTGCTATCTCCTGTCAATTTAGTTTTCATTGTTGGTGATGTTAATTTGTGTGTTTTTTCCTTATTTGGGATTTGCTGCTATGAGTTCATCAATTGTCTGTGTTTTTGTTGATGCAGTCAACTTCCTTGGGTTGAAGTTTTCCTTCTAGTACTTTGTGTAGGACTGGGTTTGTGGCTAGGTATTGGTTAAATGTGGTTTTGTCATGGAATATCTTGTCTTGTCCTTTTATGATGATTGAAAGTTTTTGCTGAGTATAGTAGTCTGGGCTGGCATTCCACCCTACTAAGGTCCCAGACTCACACCTGAACCTGCAGAGGTCTTGATTCAGGCCTACTCCCTGGGAGGTCTCAGACTAATGCCCAGACCCACAGAGTTCTCTAAGTGCTGTTCCCTTGTATCTGCTCTGTAGAGGTAACTGTCTCAGGCCTGCTCTGGCCTAAGTCTCTGACCCAGTCCTGTTTCCATAAATGTCCCTGGTCTGGGTCTGCTCCTGTGGAGATCTCTGGCTTGGGCTTGTTCCTGCAAAGGTCTTGGGCTCTGATATACTCCCTCAGAGTTCCCAGACACACCCCTCTTTGGAGTTTTACCTGGATATGGGAAATGGAACTCAGGTCATCAGGCTTTTTACCTCTGAGCTATCTCACTGGCCCTTTAGGGCTTCATTATTACTTTAAATACTTATTCAAATATTTGGGAAAACATTAAATAAGTTATTTGGTATTCACTTTTTTCTTGGTTTTTTTTTTTTTACTCCGTCCCTTCCTATTTTCTATCTCCCTTTCTTTTGTCTTTCTGTCTCTCTTATTTTTTCTGGTAATAGACCAAATCTGAGACCTGGCATGTATAATAGAAATACATTAACACTAAACTACATCCTCAGGACCCCTGGTTTATTTTTTATTAATTTTTAAATTCTCTTTATATGTTAATCTTTAAAGTCTTATACAATTTTTATAATCCATAGGATTTTCTTCCAATCTGTGGTTTGCTTTATGATTCTCAGTATTGTTTAATAGTCACAAATTTTTAATTCTTTCCTTTGGGAACATGCTTTTGGTGTTATAGCAAAAAAAAATCTTTGTTTATTTCAAGGTCATACGGATTTTTAAGCTTGCCTTTAGACAGCTTACAGTTTTAGAGATTTTTATGTAGGCCCATAGATATTTGCGATCGTTTCTCATAAGGTAAGAGGTTGCTATTTGAATTGTTTGTGCTTGGAGTCCATGGTTGTTCCTCCCTCTCTTTTTTTTCTTCTTTTATTTCTCTTAATATAGAGAAGTCAAACTGTCTAAGTACAACTTAGTAATAAGACAAACCTTCTCCACTAAATCTTTGACGTATTCAATATGTGGCACATATGCAATAGTCATTGGGCACCAAGAGAGTGCAGGAGGTTATGGGTAGGTGGTCTGTCTGGACTTCTGATGGCTGGCATGACCTTTGATAAAGCAGGGGCCTCTTCCAGAGTTTGGAGCCACAAGGAGTGGAGGAGGTATTGGAAATAGTGTGTGTGTAAGGGGGGTACCAAGAGTGGAGGAAGTCCATGGGTAGGTTACCTCCTATTGTTCTGGTGGCTGACATGGCCTCTGGTTCAGCAGTGAGTCTCCCCCTGAGTTCACCTACATGTTCTTTTCCTTGTTGTGGCCTGCACTTGATCAGTGTATGTCTGCCTGAGTTGGGGGAGGGGATATGGCAATGGGCTGCCTGGTGCTGAGGGAAGCAGTGGTAACAGATTGGGTCTGTGAGAACCTCACCTAGGGAGTGAGAGCTATCAAGGAAGGAGGCCTACCTGTTCTTCTGGCTCTGTAACTCTATTTTTTAAAGAGTTGAATACAAGTTACATATATAGTATACTTTAAACAAGACTTAAGTCACATAAATAGTAAATTGAAGTAAATTAAGATTACCTATGTATATATTTTTACTCTAAGTCTTTTGTTATAAGTTTTAAACCAATTTTTAAAACAGATTTTATGTATTTTTTCAACCATAGCCACAACTTACAAATCTTGGAGAGTTTATAGCATTGTCTCTAGGGGTTTTCTTTTCTTTTTTTTTCTTTTATTTTAAGAGCAAAGAAATTATACAGATAAAAGATTTCTAACAGTGGAAAGTAGAGAAAATTTAGAGATAAGAGACTTTTGGAAGCATATAGCAGAGAAAGTTTAGATAAAAGAGATTTGGGGATACTTTGTGCAGTGGCAGAAATTGTTAACATAGAAGAGAATTTGAAATTCGAGTGTGTCAATCTTTGGTCATTGATCTACATTGAGGTCAAGCAGTTTGGAGTCCGAGGAGGCAAGAAGGAGGGCTGCAAAATGAAATTACACTGGAGGGAACCCATATAACGTCCAAGCAGGAGCTGATAGACAGAGAACAGGGTCATAGCTGGTCATGGGCTGGATGGCAGGTCCTAGTGGAAGGTGAAAGAAAGTAGCTGAGGCTTTGGGGAAAAGGTAGATGTTAAGTGTCTTCAGAGAGATGTGCCCACATGGACACAGAAATACCCAAATGAGTGTAGTGGGCCAGCATTGAAAGATGCGAGACAAGTGCCCAGGCAGGTAGGCTAGGGCATAAAATGCTCTAAGAGCCTGTTCAACATTCACGAAGAAGAGGAGAGATGAATGATTAGAACAGGTAGAGGTAAGTAGCATCAGAAGATTCAGACTCCAGAGTTTGGAATCAAACTTGGTTGGTAGCAAGAGCCAGTAGAAACAAATGATCCATACATACTTTGGGAGAGTCACATCAACAGCTTGGTTCAGACAGGGCAGATCCCTTGCAAGTGAAATCATTTATGCCAATCCTGTCATTTTGGCACCAGGTGAATGAAAAAAATAATAAGTGAGGATATGCCTGCTCTTCATTATAATATGTGGGAGAATACATGTGGAGGAGGGGTCTGGAAGAGATTGTAGGCAGACAGAGCAGGTGGGCCATGAAAGAAGGAAGAGAAATGGGAAGGGGAGAGCAGAAAGGTCATGAGAGTAAGGGGCCAAGAAGAGTGGCAGAGCCAAAATGGCTAAGTCATATAGAGATCTGAGGAGTTGTGGGAGGGAAACCCAGCTCAGAGAATTCAGCATAAGAAGCTAGGGTATGCCACTAAGTACTTAGTAACTGAGTTGGCTGTTTGTCCCAGATTAGAGACCTAAAGACAGGGCACCCACACACATACACATAAAAAATTAAGAAGAAAATTTCTAATGTTTTTCTAAAAACCCTCTTTTACTTTAATGTTGCCTATACGCACAGTGGACACAAAAGCATCCACTGGAGCATGGACAACCTACTACTGGAAAAATCCCTGAAGGAGTTTCATTGTCATTGTGAGATTTGTTTCTCTAAGTCCTGAAAGTGTGTGGTGTTTTCAACAACATGATCTTATTGTCTAGTTCTTGTGGAAAACCCAGAACAATGAAATTGTCCTCTGTTTTTCTGATGGACTTATAGGACCTCCTTACTGCAAAGAGGTTTTTCTGACCTGGCATTGATTTAAATTTTCATTTAATAGTTTGTGCCTTCTGAGAGAAGCATTGCTTATCCATTATGAGAATTGCTGGTCTAATAACATCATAGTAAAATGATTGTATCTTGAAATTAATTTCCAAGCTTGTAGGTTTTCATATGCTTTTTTTCCTAAACATCTATAGCTTTGGTTAACTGGCACTCTACTTCCTCCTGGCCTCAATACCATAACCACTTAAACCTTCATACCCTGATATCTGCCCCCCTCTTTTCATACCACATTTGCTCTCCAATATATTTTTAATTTAGTTGTATAATAATAGGTTTCCTGTTGACTCTTTTATATATCTGTCATTTTGGCTAGTGCTCACTTTATACCCTTATTTTTACTTTTTACCTCTCCATTCTCCCCCTCTCTACTCTTGCTCATGTCCAGTGTAGTTTTCTCCCTCTCTTCAGATGTTTTCTTTCCCATACCCTCTTTCTAATTTCCTGAGTCCGACTTGTACTCCATGTTAAGCACACAATAGACTTGAGGCTAAGATCCACACTAAGTGAAACACATACCCTGGTTGTCTTTCTGGATCTGAATCAGTGCCAGTTTTTTCACTTCCATCTATTTGCCTGTGAGCCTTATGAATTCATTTATTTTCCTTTTAATCAAATAAAATTCTATTGTGTATGCACATTGTATTTTCTTATCTATTTATCAGTTAATGAACATCTAGTTTGATTTCATTTTCTAGCTATTATGATTAGATTGGTAATAAACATGGATGACCAAGTATCTATGTAAGAGCATATAATGTCCTTTGAAGGGTATATTCCTAGTATATCTAGCTACATAATAGTTCTATTATAGATTTTTTAAAAGAAAATAAAAACTAGATTGATTTAAAAAATGCTTTGAAAAAAGATTTGTTTCCCACCCACTAGTTCCCAATTAACCATTCTATTGTAGGGGGAAGTGGCTTATTCGTTCCTGGCTACCCAGGACATGGAATAATCACTCAGAAACTATATTATCTGCAATACTGTTTGGCCAATAGCTTAAGCATATTTCTGGCTTACTCTTATCCTAAAGTAAGCCATCTTCATTAATCTGTGTACTTCCACATGATTGTGGCTTATGGGTAAAGTTCCATCAGGAGTTTGTCTCTGGTGGGACTACGTGGCTTCTCACTGACTCTGCCTTCTTTGTCCCAGATTTCAGTTTAGTTTTGCCTGCCTGGCTCTATTTTGCTAAGCCACTGGCCAAAGTAGCTTTATTCATTAACCGATATAAGGCAACACATATATAGAAGTGATGTAGGAGGTTCATCTGTCTATGTGTTACTTTCATTGGTTAATAAAGAAACTGCCTTGGNATCAAGATATGAGAGTTAGCCAAGAAGAGGCTAGATATAATGGGCCAGGCTATGCTCAAATGAATACAATTTGTATGTTGTTATTTTGGGGTATAAGCTAGCCATGTGGGAGCCAGGCGGGATGAAAAACAGACCCGCTCCCCTATCGCTACATAGAAGGACTTCCCACACCACTCTGAGAGTTAATATTAATTATAAACTTTTTGGTCTATTAGCTTAGCCTTATTATTAACTAGCTCTTACATCTCAAATTAACATATTTTTTTTTATAATTTACCATGAGGCTCATGCCTTGTTACTTCATATTTTGCTTCTGTGGTGGCTGCTGGCATTTCTCTCAACTCTGTATCTTTTTCCTTTTATCTTTGCTTGGATTTTCCATCTGGCTTTATTCTGCTTGGCTATTGGCCAAATCAGCCTCTTTATTAACCAATGGTACTAAAACATATTCAGAGCATACAGAAGGGCATTCCCCATCATCTTCCTTTTTTATATAATTAGAAAGGAAGGTTTTATCTGTAATATCATAAAATTACATATAATGAAACAGAAATATGTATCAAGCAAGAATTATATTTACAATATTTAGTCTATTTGCATTCAGCAAAGTTAAAGAAGAAATGCTATCATCTATCCTATCTTTGTTAGGCTAAAGTTTTATATCTAGTTTACCTTTAATCATAACTAAATAAAACTGCAATTATAAATTCCATAGAAATTATTGAACTCCATAAAAGACCCCAGAAGGATATAATGTTACCTAAATAAACAGGAAGTCCATTGTAAGAAACTTCCAAAATTTTGGAAATGACAGAGCTATCTGGCTTCCTTAACAGTCACCTAATGTTTCTCTGTAACATTAGGGCATCCATTTTTCAGCCTGTAGGCCTAGAGTATCTGGCACACTTCTCAGTGAAGCAGGAAATCTGAAAGATTGTTTTGCCTATATTCTTAGTTTGTTAGTCATTTTCTGAATATCTGTCAGACTTTCCTATGAAGCAGGAACTCTGAAGGACTGTCCTAACGTCTTTTGACAAGTTTAGCAGTCATTTTCCTATAGGTATTTTATGTCCAGTTTATATAGCATATTGTCAAGAAGTCCATGCAGAGGTAGTTTCTGGCCCAAATGGCTAGTCTCACCATATTGATAGAAAACTCTATAAAGAGCTGCTTCAATGACTATCATGCTCTTGAAGTATTTGGTGTTGCCAGGTGCAGAAGTGTCTCACTTTTGAGAAAAGTCTAAGCTCTTAAAACACTTTAAGTGCCATATTCTGTAGGTCTTTGAAGGCTTGAAGATCACCTATCCATCTGAAATATGTCTTTGCATATCTAGAAAACCTAAGTAATATGACTATAAGTTTGACTAGTATAAATGACTATTAATTTGTTTTTTAACTATATATTACATTTTAAATAATCTGCATAACCATAATACCTTAAACAAGACTAGAAATATGCATGTAGTATAGCAAAATTGACCTTAAATTTGTCTCAATAAACCAAAATTCATACCATTATAAAGTATCCATTTCTATATCTTATCCCCGTTTTTCTTTAGAAAGATATTGACAATGACCATTAATCATTTATAACCAACCCACTTTAAATGAAAAAAAAACATTTATAAACAATATTTTAGGAATTTGGATGTAGTTTTTTATATTACCTCCTACTGATTAGGGTGCTGATAATCTTATAGGGATCCTAAGAAAATTTAGAATTGTGGTCAAACTTTGGCTATAGTAGTCTGTGAGGCTGCCTAGTCCCAGTAAGTTGCTTTGAAGCTGTTCTATGTTGGATCACCTGGGCCATTGCTTCCATGGAAACCTCTCAGTGGGTCTTGCTTGATCAAACCCAAACCTTATTAGCTTTGAAGAAACCATAGCTTCTCATATTCTATGGAAACAAAAGCAGAATCTCTTTTCCAAAGCAACATAGCCTTAGACCCAAATTTTGAAGTCAAGATACCTTCATGTTGAGTTATCTTAGCAGCCCCACAATCAAATATCTCTCTGCAATTAGCTCATTAACACTCAAAAAATTCAAAGAAGACGCAATAGTATAGAAAATCCAGACTCTATATTTTACATTTTTATGTGGCTAAATATAATTTTTATTACTATATTTCTTCTTTAAGGACCTAAGTTTACTATCTTTAAATTATTCTTATAATCTATGTCTATCTTTTATCCTCTCTTTCCCAAGCCTATGCACATTTATCAAACACACCCGTTTAGAGGCCTTTATTCCCTGAATCTGTCCATACCGTGTACCTCTAACCCTTTTTGTCTATATGAGAAAAATCCCTAAATCCATATGTAGCACATGCTTGTTCAGTCTGCCACTGTATTTTCAAGCCTACAGGTAGTGGCTGGGAATCTCTTTACCTCGTTCAGTTTAAGAGACTGTGGGAACCCACCATGTGGCTAAAAACATGGCAGTTGAAAGCTGACTCCATCTCTCTGGCTGTTGTCTGGAGATACGTTTCTGTGCCTAGCTGGCATTGAGAGACTAAGAAGCCCAGTGTGGATCCCTTTCTTTGTGCTTAGAATCCTTTTAAAGATTTTTTAGGTCTTATGTGTATTCATACCAGAGTGTGAGTGCAATTTGTAACCAGAGGTTTCTCTCCTGCCTGCCAGTTCTCGAATAGTCACTCTTAGACTTAATATTAATTACAAACTGTTTGGCCTATTAGTTCAGCCTTATTATTAACTCATTCTTACAAATTAAATTAACTTATTTCTATTAGTTTATATTTATCTCAAGGCTCGTCGCTTGTCACCTCACTTCTTGCTTCTCTGGCAGCTACTGGCATCTCTCTCAACTCTGCCTTTTTTCCTTTTATCTTTGCTTGGATTTGTCATCTAGCTTTATTCTGCCTGGCTATTGGCCAAATAGGCATCTTTATTAACCAATGATAATAAAACATATTCATGGCATACAGAATGGCATCACATATCAATGTTGCTCAAAGTAATACTTCCATCAACACTGGATGAGAGTTCCCCTCCCACCATATCCATGCCAGCATTTGATGGGTATCATTTGTTTTCCTAATGATGACCCTTCTGACTGGGATAGCAGGGAATTCTTAAATACTGTTAATTTGCATTTCCCTGGTAGCTAAGTATGTTTAACTCTTGTTAATGTGTTCACTAGCCTTTTGCAGTTCTTATTTTGACAAATTGCTGTTCAGTTCATTTCCATAGTTTATTTTTAATTTTTTTTGTCCTCTTGATGTTTAGGTTTTGAGCTCTTTTTATATTTTAGTTACTAATCTTCTATCAGATGTGTAGCTGGAAAATATTTCTCTCATCTATGATCTGCCTTTTATTCAGCTGACAATAATACTTGTGACTATTGTCGGTCTTATTTTTTTGTGCTTGCTAGGACCTATACAGAACATCTTCATATATTGTGGGAGAATTGTCTGTATTCTGTCGATCATGTTTTAAATAAATGCTGATTGGCCAGGCAGGAAGTATGGGCAGGAGAACCAGACAGGAAGTAGAAATGATGCAATGAGAACAGGAGAATTCTGGGAAGGAGGAAGTTGATTCCTCCCAGTCTTGCATAGACCACCGAAGCAGCAGGATGTGATCTGCCCCACTGAAAAAGTACTGAGCCACATGGCTAATATAGATGAGAATAATGCATTAATATAAGCTACAAAGCTAATAAGTAGCCTGACCTAATGGGCCAATCAGCTTTATACCTTACAGAGATCTCTGTGTGATTTTCTTTGGGGCTTGCCAGCTGTGGGGTGCCAGGTAGGACAGAAACACAAGCAAGTAGGCCCCCCTCATGTTCATGTTACAATGTATGCTTATAAGTTAAAGCAAACTTCCTACTATATCCTCTAGCAGTTTTAAGGTATCATGTCTTATATGAGGTTCTGAATCTCTTTGGAATTGAGCTTTATGCAAGCACCCTTTCCTACTGAACCACCATTACTTTTCTTCAGATTTATTTATGCATTTATTTATTTTATGTGTGTATGTGTTTTGCATACACATCTGCCTGTGTACCACATTTGTGCTTTATGTCTGAGGGGGGCAGAAGAAGGCATCAGATTCCTTAGAACTAGAGTACAGCCCATTGTAAGATTCTGTGCTGGGAACAACACCCAAATGAGAAAAGGATCTTGTTTCATTTTTCTGCATGTAGAAATCCACTATCCTTAATACCATCTGCTGAAGATGTCATCTTTTCTTCATTGTATATTTCTGACATCTTCATCAAGAGCCAGGTAATTGTCGTTATGTGGACTCATACCAGGACCTTGATTCTATTCCATTGATCAATGTATGTTTTTATGTCAATACTATGCCATTTTTCATACCTTGTTTAAATCAGGTATGATGGTACCAGCTGAAGTATTCATTTGGTTTAAGATTGCTTTAACTACTCTTGTTCTTTTGTACTTACATATTACTTTATGATTTTTTTGTATGTCTGTGAAGAGTCTTCCTGGAATCTTGATTGACATTATATGGAATATGTAGATTGCTTTTGGTAGAAAGCCTATTGTCACAGAATTAATTATTCTGATCTATTAGTACGTGAAATCTCCATATTCTAATACATTTCTCACTTTCTTACTTTAATATCTTAAAATTTCAACTACTGTGGTCTTTTGTTTCCATAGTTATATTTCTTTCTAGGTAACTTTTGTGGCTATTGTAAATGGGTTTGTCCCTTATTTCTTTTTCTGTGTATTTGGCATTAGTATATAGGACAAATATTAAGAATACTTACTAAACAATCGTGATGACCAGAGTACAGATTCAAACACCCATATAATACCTGCAATTCTGGGTCTGAAAGATTTTTCTGACCTCTGTGTGCATAGTTTCACACTGACACACATATTCATAAACTCAGACATACACACAGAGACCATCAAATAAAGTTAAATCAGTCTCATGCATTAAGAAAAAAAACTAAGTATTTCATTTCTAATGTACTTGAACATTATTCTGTAGATCTAAGTAATCATACAAAAATTTCATGCCTCCTACCCAGTTTCTGCTAGTGAGAGCATCATCTAAATCTGCTCAACATCACAACCTCCATGTTAGTATTGATATAACAAATAAACAGAACACTTCCAGCATCATAATTTTTTAAAATGTTTAAAAATCTCTGTCAGAGCAGTCACGAGCCCGGGGCCGGTTCCACTTGCAGTGGGGCGGGCTGGTGTAGTGGCACAGTAAGTCCCTGAAGGTGCAAAGACCCAGCGGCAGTGGGCGGGTGCGTGGGTAGGAGACATGTGGGCAGATACATTATATGGAATAGAATTGAATATTTATTACTCAAAGAAGGGGGAAAAGAAGAGGGGGAGGAGATGGAAGAGAGAAGAAGACAGGGACAGAGAGGGGCCACAAGAGACACACGTGTGTGAGAGAGAACAGAGATCCAAGATGGCGGGGGAGGCAGGCAGGGTCATTGGGAGTGGGTGTGGCTTGCCCCTTAAAGAGACCAAATGGTATTGTAAGGGTGGAGAAAAAAATATTATTTTTCGTCCTCTAATGACAACACAGTTTGATGGAATTGGGGAGGCAAATTCTCAAAACTGCTTCCGGCTTATTTGTGGGTGTCATCTTGGGGGGGACCTGAGAAGGCTGGGTGCTGGCCACATCCTGGCATACCTGGTATCTTTGCTCCTGCCCGGTGTCTGTGGCATGTAAATGTCTGGAGTCCTTGATCCTGTTTAAGGTATTGGCAGAACAAAGAACAAAATTAAATTAAGGAAAAGAAACTTTTAGGACCAGGGAATTGAGGGGTATCTGACCTGTTTAAGATGAATCCTGTAATTTGGCTCTCTGAAATTTACAAGAATTCCTTGGGTTCTTGAGTGAAAACAGAAGTTTAAGACATATATATTGCATAATGACGTTGACATATTTTTATGCAATGAAAAGTATCTTTCAAGACAATGGAAGGCAGCATAGCATAAGAGAGAAATTTTAAAACTGCAAAACCTCTCAGCTGTCAACTTGTCAGAGATCTTTGAGAAGGATAAGATTTTATTTGAGTTATTGATTAAAAAGTGATAGAGAACTTACTTGGTTGGCACCCAGAGCTACTCTTTTTTGGGTCCTCCATGGTCACT
>LOEQ01008294.1:32021-53834 GCA_001685075.1 Bramus lutescens
TAGGTCTCTGTCTCTATCCCCATCCATCACCAGATGAAGGTTCTATGGTGATATCAGTCTGACTACGGGACAAGACCAGTTCAGGTACCCTCTACTCTACTGCCCAAGGAACAAGCGGCGGACATCCCTGTAAACACCTGGGAACCCCTCTAGAGCCAAGCCTCTTACAACCCTAAAATAGCTCCCTTAATTAAGGTATCTTCTTCCCTGCTTCCATATCTGTCCTTCCTCCATCTCAACCATCCCACTCCCCCAAGCTCTCCCCAATCCTCCCCTTTTCCCATCTCTTTCCCCCTCTCCCCTTCCCTCTACCCCACCCCCAGAGAATGGCACTGTGCGATTGACTTTTCACCCATTACCATTTTCTGGAGCATCTTGCAGTTTGTTGCATGAACCACTGGTTGTGCTCCAAATTTCTTTGTGCTGTTTGTTGTATAATATTCCATTGTTAGGGTGTTACACAGTTGGTTCAAAATACTTACATGGGCTGTATTACCCCTGTTGACAATTCATGGTAAGTTAATGCTTTATTTAATAGACATCTGGTGAATTAATAAAATAAATTTTATTCTTAGAAAGTTGACAGCAAAACTCAGCCTTCATGAGAGAAAATATTTGACAACATAAGGACACTTCCCTAACTTATTCTTGAAGAACGTTCCAAGCTTGCTCTGTTCCTTTCATCCATGTAAGTCTTTATCCTGGCTAGGATTCTTTCTGTAAAAATGCATGTAGCTAGCCTCTACATGAGTAAAGCAAAAAATAATATTTTTGGTTTAATTGATAGGAAATACATTGGGCTGTTTTGATTTGTGTCATAGCTTGATCCAGAAACCCTAAAAGCACTACTCTAATTGTATAATGTACACACCATACCTGTGTGTGTGTGTGTGTGTGTATTTCTTCTTTGCTTTTCAGTTTGACTTATTATCAGACTCACATTTCATGGTTTTAAAACTTTCTCCCCAGTGACCACCGGGTTACAGCTTTGTAGTTATCTCTTTCACGAACATTAGTGTAAGGCATTGCCCCTCTACGGGACACTACATTGCATTTCATCCTGTGACTTGGGACGTTTCCTATTCTTTGGACTCAGCCCCATAGGTGGGGGCGGGGCACAGAGCTACATTGTCTCATCCCATGATTTGAGTTGGATTAGGAACTGAGGAGGAGAACTAATGAATGACAAAGACAGCCTGTGAGCAAGAGGTGGAATTTACAGCCCCACTGAAATTTAAAATAAAAAAGGAACCAAATTGAAGTTATTTTTACCTGCTTGGTATTATGAGATGGGTTTTGCTCCCTGAAACTCATATGCTGGATCTCAAAGCACTGGTACCTTCGATTGTGCGATCAGGTGGGGTTAAGTTCTTTATAGAGCTAACATAGTAAGAGGAGATCATTTCATATCAGCATTATTACTGCCATGAGAAGTGGTACTGAGGACACAGACACTACAAAACTGAACAACAGCTGGGGAGAGACACACGGAGACGCCAGGGCAGAGTCGAGGGGTCAGGCTTTGAACGGAATAAACTCTACTGATGCTGATACCTTGATCTTAGACATCCGGCCTCCACAGTCATGAAAATCTGTTTCTGTTGTTTAGGCCACCCCGTGTGCAACACTTCATGATGGCAGTCTAACCCAACAAGCAACAACTTTGGGAAGAAAAGACTGCATGCTTGCTGACTGGAGAATTAATTTTTCTCTGTAGTGTCTGTGAAATGTGGAGGCATTAACAGTGGTTTTGTGGCGAAGGAGATTATTGCGCTGGGATATGTTCTCTCAACTTTTGCTCCCAGGTACTTTCACTGCAAAGATAAATTGACATTTAAGGCCCTTTCTGCGGTGAATTGTTATGATGAATTTTGACACCTCAATCCACTTAAATTAGGTCTTTTAATGCAGTTAGAAAAGTGGAGGTTAGTTTTGGCCAGCTCTTCTTTTATAATCCCTTAAAGGTTGAGCTGAGTGCTTTGAAGAGCAGGTACAACTTCCAGGTTTAAGGGCAAGGCCACTAGTCCTATAGCTGAAAAGGGATGAATTGATTCCTGTGTAAAGCTGATACTGGACAGAGAATACAGAGATGCTTCTGGATGTAGAAACTGACTTTCATGAAGACTTTGTTTATTGCACATTTTCAGTTGAAATCTGCATGTACAAGCTTCTCTGAATGTCTCCTCTAGGGAATATGACTGTTACATAAAGGTGCTGCCTTGGTCTGAGAAAGAAGCTGGTTTATGACCTCACTTGGCATTGCTCGGTTGCTCATTTAGTCAAGTAAGCTGTTTAAGCAATATATTCCTCTTTATTCATCTGTAAAATTGAGATCCTAATATGGATCACTTCACGGAAGTTCCCCAAGGAATAAATTTGATAATGCTCTTAAAATATTCAGTGTGATTCTTGGTTTATAGGAGAAGTATAGTGTGCTTGGGGGCTGTGTTAGCATTAAACAATGGTTAAACCAGCATAAAATTCCATAGACAATTCAGAGTATGTGGTGACAGACATGGCTTGTTAATTTAGCATGCACCATTCAAGGGGGACTAGGGAGAAGGATGCTCTTCAGGCATCATTTGCAGCTAGAAGTATGTCTAATTGCCTTAAATGTGAAACAGTCAACTGTTGCCTTTCCAAAGTGTGCAGAATGGTGCTGAAACAGCCCTGTGCTTGACTTATTCTTGGCCGGTTTTGGTTTGTTTGCTTGTTTGATTTGTCACTGCCTTTAAAGAAAGATCCAGTTTCTTAATTACTTCCCTTGAATTTCAGGAGGGATTCCATCAGGCTCTGTAACTGCTCACCATCCCCCTCACGTGTTATTTCAAAGGTCTCAGCATTTTTCAACTACTAAGGCCCAAAATGTTTTTCTGCTATACTTTCTGGATATTTTCTTTCTTTCTATTGCTTACAAGGAACCAACAGTTAATGCTAGTGTTTTTGCCATAGATTTAAAAAAAAACATAGAATAAAAATGTTTAACAAAGAATTATGTTATATTTACTAAAATGATATTGGTACTAAAGAATAAAAGGGTAATCATGTATGAATAGCTAACAACACTTCAGGGAATTATTAAATATTATTTTCTTGAGCAAAATTTTCTACGATTTTTCATTAATATAAATATTTTGTTTTTGAGTATTTTATTTAGCTTTCTAACATGTCAATGTTATATAAGAATTTTAAATCAAAGATTCATCCATGAAGCCTATGACATAGTTTCTACAGAGTGCTATAATTATTTTTAATTAAATTATTGATAGACAGTAAAATTTCTCTATTTGTACTACATAGAAACTTATAAACCAACTATATATAAGTTTTATATATTGATATCTGAAATAAAATGATATAAATAAGAATTTTATTATATACTTATATGTATATTTGTAAGCCTTTTTAATTTTTATACTAATATACTATATATAAACACAAATATTTGTATACATTTGTATGTAATAATATATCAAATACTCAGCAAGTTCTCAATAGAGGTTTAGTAAATGTGCTATACATTTTTGCACTTGCATTTGTGTGCTAACAGGCTAATAGGTTTTGTATAATAGATTATGAAAACTTAAAGAGGATTTTTCCAGAGCCAATAGTTCTAATGAAGAGTAATCTTTATTATAGAGAGTCAAACATGGCTATGGTAGAATAGAAATGACAGTGAGTTTGGAGTCTGTTTCTGGGCTTGAATTAGAAATACAATGATAATAAACTACTCACATAATTCATTTTATGGATCAGTTTAAATATTCAGTGTGAAACTGAGATGAGCCTTACCATGGCTGATGACTGACATTCTACATATAGAAATATGAGCCTGGGATTACATGGAGAAAGATCCTCCAGTAAATGAATAGAAATGAATTTGTGAAGTATTTCTTTTCTAGATTATAACCTCTTTGTCTATACCATCTGTGATAGTTTGAGTGCAATTGGCAACAATAATCTCATAGGGATTGGCACTATTAGGGGTAGTTTTGTTGGAGTGGATATGGCCTTGTTGGAGCCCGTCATTGTGGAGATGGGTTTTGAGGTTTCATATTCTCGGGATACAACCCAGTGTCTCATTCAGCTCACTGCTGGCTACAAGATGTAGGACTCTATGTGTGCCTTCATACATCTGTGCTCTCCGTCATGATGATAATGGACTGAATATCTGAGCCACCCCAGCTGTTTTCATCTGTAAGAGTTGCAGTGGTCATGGTGTCTCTTCAGAGAAATAAAAACACCAAGATACCAGCTAAGCCTAGGCACAGAAGTCTTCTGCTTCATACTAAAGGATCTTATAATGAAGTGCTCAATGATTCCGTCTGCAGATTATAGTGCACAGGTCATCTGCAAGGACAATTCATGTGAACTGTGAAACAGAAGGGTAACTCACAGGCAAAGGAGGACCTGTGTTTTGATGTGTGAGTCAATTGTTACACAGGAAGCCCAGGGTACTCTAGTATACTTATATAACTGGATTTGAACCTTAAATCCCCAAATTCAAAGGAATCACCTGATTTCTCCAGTTTTACTACTTTACCTCAGATAAGCTTTCATAATCATAACATCCATCTCCCCAGAGTTGAGTCTATTTAGGTACAAGATAAATATGTATAACCCCCATGATAGTTTAGAAGAGAGAACTAGAAATATGACCAACCATGAAATTAACTTAATTATATTTTCACAGGTCCATATTGGTCCTAGGGACCACTCATTTTCCCTGAGGAAGATGAAGGGGGTAGGTGTAGTCCCTTCTACCATACCTTCCAGAACTCATTTTTGGGGGTGAGGAGGTGATACTACATTTCTGATAGATTCCATTCCATTTGGCCCCATGAACTGTTATGAAACATGCTATTCAATATTATCTGCTCTCCTCTTAAAGTATGACTCAGGTGGATTCCTTATTCACTTAGTTTTCATAAAACTATGGATACCTTTGTGCAAATAAAGATGCCCAATAAGCATTTGTAGGAGGTCCTTCTTTCTATGTGTTGCTTTCATTGGTTGAATAAAGAAGCTGCCTTGGCCTTTTGATAGGGCAGCCGTTAGGTGGGTGGTGTAGACAGAACAGAATGCTGGGAGGAGGAAGACAGGAGAAAGAGCTGCCATGAAGTTGCCAGAGTCAGACATGTTGAATCTTTCCCGGTAAGTCATGACCGACCTCGTGGTGCTACACAGACTGCTAGATACGGGTTAAAACAAGATGTAAGAATGAGCCAAGAAGAGGCTACAAATAATGGGCCAGGCAGTGATTAAATGAATACAGTTTCTGTGTAATTATTTCAGGGTTTAAGATAGTCAGGCAGCTGGGAACCAGGCGTAATGCAGCCGGCTCCCATGTACTACAAGCATTTAGTGACTAATCCATTAGATTAAAAATCAGGAAAAGCATGAATGAATCCTTAGTTACTCATATATTCTTAAACCAGATTAAGGACAGTTTATTTCCCATTTTTATTTTTATTTTTATTTTCAGAGTGTTTCAAAAGTTTATGTTTTAATTGGAATTTTTTAAGTTTTGCATTTCACATAAGAGACACAACGGTTTGAAGCTTCTGTTTTCCACATAGAAATTTCCAAAGTATTCTAATAATAAATCCTGTGAAAGGTTTTGTCCATAATGGCTTTTCACAGCTTCCACACAAAGAAATAGTTGAGATCTCAGTGCGGAAGCAGGGAAAGGCCCTCTATATCTCAGCCTATTAAATGCATCATTTATTTTGCTACTCATCTGTCATGTTCTGAAGGTCACATAACAATGCATATTTCTTTTGGCCCATCAGCAAGCTGCAGAATCAGAGGCTGAAGCAAGTCCTTGAGTCAGACACTTGAGATAGGTAATTGTATTTCCAGCACTAATTCCTGCAGTTCTGTTCACTGGATAACATCAAATCTTAAGCTCTGAGAAGGCAAAGCATGCCTATGAGGGCATGCAAAGGATGTCTGCACATCCTATGCAGCCTCTGAATTGAATAATTATGTCTTAATGGAGCATGTCTGGAACATGTTTGGATTTTTCCTCTCCCTAATTGCAGTACAGGAATTTTATCTATCTATCTCTTTGCTTATTTATTAAGTTGCGATGCCATGCATAATACTGAGAAAAGGATGTATCTGTGGTGCAAATGAATTTGGGTTTGAAATTCTACTCGAATACTTACATGTTATCATTAGAATGAAACATCTTTGAGTTTCCTTTTCCTTGTCTTTAGATAAAGCCCAATGGCAGCTCTTGTGAAAGGCCAGGATATAGATGTCAGGATTTAATACATGTGACAGGGTTTCTAATACATAGTAGATACCTGGTGTGTAGTTAAGATTCCCCTTCCCACTGCTTTGGAGCCATAGAGACTCATTACTCTGCATTCCATTGTGTGAGTATATTCTTCTACTGAGGAGTACTTAGAATCTTTCATCTATGCAAAAGAGGCTCTGGCAATTCAACTGAGACCCACTGTCCACATGTGAGTTATGCCCTATTTATTCTGTCACAATTTCTTTCAACTGTAATTTATTAGAGTATAAGTTACATGAAGTTAAAGTGCACAAATCATGTGTACATAGCTCAAAAAAGTTTATCATATACATATATCATCCCAATATATGGAATATTTCCAAACCCTAGGAGGTTCCCATAAGACTGTCCCTGTCACTTATACATCCAGAACCACTGGCAAAATTTGTAGTAAAAATGAAGAGGTTGGCTCTTGTTTAAATGAAATTAAGAACCACATGGCAGAGCAGAGCTTTTAGCCAAGCACAGAGATTCTCTGAGTGTCTATCCACCATGAAACCTATTCTGATTAGATTTCTATACCACTGGAGCTAGCTACTAGTTCAATTTCTTATGGCATGCACTGTTTTTGCTCTGTATACTCCGTTCTAAGTGTGTGTATATATGTGTAAATATGCATTATCCATGAACATATTTTTACAATGAAAATTATGAGTTATGAGTAAAAATATTCTATCATGAACTTCATGTAAATTGTTTACTCATTGGGGAAAATTTAAATTAAAATTATAATAAGATCTCTATGGCTAAAAGTAAAGTCAGATGATTCCATATATTGGTATGATGTGAAAGAATAGCAACTTTCTCACAAACTGGAAAAGTGAAAATTGACTCTGTTATGTTCAGTGTATGCCTTCTTATGAAGAATTATACTAAGAAAGCATCTGACATATATTTGAAACTGATTCTTGATTGACTGGCATGCTACCTTGGCTATTTGCAATAAAAAGAATCAAGTTTCTGATTGGGTTGTTCACCTTTCTGTCACTAAAATAAACACCTGAAGTAATCAATTTATATGTAGAAAAGGTTATGCTAGCCTATAACTTTACAAATTTCAGTCAAGTATGAATTGGTCCTTACCTTTGTACATGTGGCAGCAGATCAGGAAAGCATTAGACTGAAAAAAACCTGCTTATGTTATGACCAGGAAGCATAGTAGAGAGAAGTCAAAGGATCAGGTAGACCAGCTTCCTCCAGTGTCTCACAATTGATGAATATTTTGTTTTATATGCTACTTCTTACTTCCTCTTAATAGTGGCATGCTAGTAATAGATTTTGAATACACGAATACCAGAGATGCTAGCTAGGAAAGGCACCGCAGGCTTCCTCTTTACAAGCTCCTGCTATGTTACCTTTGTTTTTCTAATTGCAGGCAAGAGATGAATCTAGACAACATATGCTTGATGAAGTTGACAAGAGCAATAGTTGTCTTTCAGATTCCATTTTCTCTAGTTTCTTAGAAAAGTTCATGTATTCCCTTTGTTTGGGGGCATTTATCTGATTTATTTGATATAATGATACTATACCTTTATGATGCTTTTCTACTCATGGTTCTTAAGGTCTTGAGACCTTTCTCCTAATAAACATCATTTGTGAAGGGTGATTGTGTGCCAGCTCCTTTCTCAACCAACATGCCGGACATCTTTTGTGTTTGTTTAAAATTATACTCTTAAGATTGATTTCATTGCTGTTCCAGCAAGAGCATCAGCCATGATTAATACTTTCTTTTTTGACACAATCTTTTTGCTTGATAGAGCCTTCTTGAATACTAAACAAGCAAACTCTTAAGATAATCACAATGCCCCTGGCCTTCCTCTCATGCTTTTGTTAGAGCTAACTTCTGGAGCTGGGCCACACAAACAATTAAGAACATGTATTGAGTGTTTGCTTCAAGACAGTCTCTTCACATATAAATGACCTCATTTAACCCTTACAATAACATTCATGAGCTTGATCCTTTGATTAAATATATTTTACAAGTGAGAAAACAAAGACAGAATAATTGGGTGGTCTGTGTAAGTAAACTTTTGATAAATAGTGAATGTGTTGTGCTGGTCCTGGTGGATGCTGGTAATGTCATCTACTTCCAAGGTAGAAATAGGAGCTATAACACTGATGTATACTTTTAGCCTAAGAAAAGTGTGTCAGGGATTACTAGGGGCAAACCAGGATTCGAACTCATCAGTTTATTTCCTATGTAATGCCTAGTGTTCATTGCTACTTCCCCAAACACAGTGTCTAAAAATTAATACTTGTGTTAGATAGTGACTTTTATGTGTCATGAGATAGATGCTTGAGTTGAGAGTTTTCTGATGAAAACAAAAGTATTTGCTTCCTGCTTCAGAACAGAGCTGGCTGTCACCTGGCATATAGAAGCCCAGTGTGTAACAGTGAGGCTAAAGGGTGTACATAGATTGGCTTCTCCTTAGTTATGTTTTCCTGATGCCCACAGCTGGTTGACCTAAATAAATAGATAATTGCCCAGACTGTTACTAAGCATCCAATCCACTTGGCAATCCCTTTATTAAAGGAAACAGGTCCTTATTTCTTTTCTGGATCTGCCTGTTAATAGAATAATCTCAAAGCTACTAGCATTTAAAGAGGAATTAGACAACAGTGTCCTGAATTGTCCCTTCTCGCTTGTTGCTCATGGGACCTCAGCTTGAGATAATTAGTCTGAAATGAATATTAAATGCCCTGACTCCATCAGCTGCACCATGGGAAGAGTGCTTTTGTGAAAGTTATTTTGTTTGCAAACTTGGTTGCTTATGAATCCCACCATTTTCTCTCTTTTTTAAATGCTTTAACACACACACACACATATGTATTCTTGATTTTTATTGAGCTCTACATTTTTCTCTGCTCCCCCCCCGACTCTCCCCTCCCCTTCAACCCTCTCCCAAGGTCCCCAAGCTCCCAATTTACTCAGGAGATCTTGTCTTTTTCTACTTCCCATGTAAATTAGATCCATATATGTCTCTCTTAGAGTCCTCATTGTTGTTTTGGTTCTCTGGGATTGTGTTTGTAGGATGGTTTTCCTTGTTTTATGTTTAAAAACCACTTATGAGTGAGTATATATGATAAATGTCTTTCTGGGTTACCTCGTTCAAAATGATGTTTTCTAGCTCCATCCATTTGCCTGCAAATTTCAAGATATCATTGTTTTCTGCTGTGTAGTGCTCCATTGTGTAAATGTACTACATTTTCCTTATTCATTCTTCGGTGGAAGGGCATTTAGGTTGTTTCCAGGTTCTGGCTATGACAAACAATGCTGCTATGAACATAGCTGAGCATATGTCTTTGTGTTATGATTGAGCTTCTTTTGGATATATACCCAAAGGTGGTATTGCTGGGTCTTGAGGAAGGTTGTTTCCTAAATTTCTGAGAAATCACCATACTGATAGCCAAGGGGGCTGTACCAGTTTGCAGGAGTGTTCCCTTTACCCCACAACATTTCAAGCATAAGTTGTCGTGAGTATTTTTGATCTTGGCCATTCTTACCGGTATAAGATGGAATCTCAGAGTTGTTTTTATTTGCATTTCTCTGATGGCTAAGGACATTGAACATTTCCTTAAGTGTCTTTCAGCCATTTTAGAATCCTCTGGTGAGAGTTCTTTGTTTAGGTCTGTACTCCATTTTTTATTGGATTATTTGTTTTTTGATGACCAATTTCTTGAGATACTTGCATATTTTGGAGATCAGACCTCTCTCTGATGTGGGGTTAGTGAATATCTTTTGCCATTCAGTAGGCTGTTGTTTTGTCTTGTTAATCATGTCTTTTGCATTACACAAGGTTTTCAGGTTCAGGAGGTCCCATTTATTGATTGTTTCTCTCAGTGTCTGTGCTACTGGGGTTATATTTAGGAAGTGGTCTCCTGTGCCAATGCATTCAAGTGTACTTTTCACTTTCTCTTCTATGAGGTTCTGTGTGGCTAGCATTATGGTGAGGTCTTTGATCCATCTGAACTTGAGTTTTGTGCATGGTGATAGATATGGATCTATTTTCATTCTTCTACATATTGATACCAGTTATGCCAGCATCATTTGTTAAGTATACTTTCTTTTTTTCTATTTGATACTTTTACTTCTTTGTCAAAAATCAGGGGTTTGAAAGTTTGTGGAATACTATCTGGGTCTTTGATTCTGTTCCATTGATCCTCCTTTCTGTTTTTATGCCAATACCAAGCTGTTTTCAGTATGGTAACTCTGGAGTAGAGTTTGAAGTCAGGGATTGTGAGGCCTCCAGAAATTCTTTTATTGTACAGGATTCTTTTGGCTATGCTGAGTTTTCTGATTTTCCATATATTCTTTCAAAATCTGTGAAGAAATTGGCTGGGATTTTGATGGGCATTGCATTTAAACTGTAGATTGCTTTTGGTAAGATCGCCATTTTCATTAATTCTGCCTACCCAAGAGCATTGGTGATCTTTGCACTTTCTGGTGACTTCTTCAATTTCTTTCTTCAAAGATTTAAAGTTCTTGTCATACAAGTCTTCCACTTGTTTGGTTAGAATTACTCTGAAACATTTTATGCTATTTGTGGCTATTGTGAAGGGTGATGTTTCTCAACCCATTTATCATATGTGTACAGTACAAGAGGGCTACTATTTTTTTTGAGTTAATCTTGTATTCTGCTACCTTACTGAAAGTGTTAATGAATTGTAGAAGTTCCATGGTAGAATTTTCAAGGTTGCTTATGTAAAGTATCATATCATCAGCAAACATTGAGAGGTTGACTTTTTCTGAAGAAAGATATTTAAAAGAAATCCCACACTCAGAATTGGGTATAATAGAAAGTTATTTATTTAGGAGAAGACTCACAGATCATCATCCTCTGCTGGAATGGGGAACAGCAACTGAATTCCACAGCTGGAAAAAAGACTGGATGTGTACCTTTCATTCAGCATAAATAGAATAAGAGGCTACGCCCAAGTGGGCAGATAAGTTAAAGGCTTACTGACAGTAGGAATTCCTACAGTATTCTTCTCTGATTTGTATTCCCTTAGTCGTTTTCTGTTGTGTTATTGCTCTAGCTAGAACTTCAAGAACTATATTGAATAGATATGAAGAGAGTGGGCAATCTTGTCTTGTTCCTTATTTCATTGGGATCACTGTGAGTTTTGATCCATTTAGTTTGATGTTGCCAGCAGGCTTTATATTGCCTTTATTATGTTTAGGTATGTCCCTTGTATCCCTGCTGTCTCCAAGACCTTTATAATGAAGGGATGTTGTATTTTGCTGAAAGATTTTTGAGCATCTAATGAAATAGTAATGCGATTTTTATTTTTCAACTTGTTTATATGATGGATTATGTTGACAAATTTTGTATGATAAACCATCCCTGCATCTCTGGAATGA
This sequence comes from Bramus lutescens, assembly GCA_001685075.1. NCBI lineage: Eukaryota > Metazoa > Chordata > Mammalia > Rodentia > Cricetidae > Bramus > Bramus lutescens. The sequence goes on from LOEQ01008294.1 coordinate 43,688, forward strand.
ATCTGATTTGATTATGGTTGATAATGGTTCCGATGTGTTCTTGGATTCAATTTGCCAGTATTTTATTTAGTATTTTTGCATCAAGCTTCATGAGTGAGACTGGTCTTTAATTTTTATTCTTAGTAGTGTCTTTATGTGGTTTGGGCATTAGGGTAATTGTAGCCTCATAAAAAGAGTTTGGCAATGTTCCTCCTGTTTCTATTGTGTATAACAATTTGACCAGCATTGGTATTAGTTCTTCTTTGAAAATCTTGCAGAATTCTGAGCTGAAACCATCTNTTTTTTGGTTGGGAGACTTTTGATGACTGTTTCTATTTCTTAAGCAGTTATAGGTATGTTTAATTTTCTTATCTGGTCTGATTTAATTTTGGTAATTGATATTTATCCCGAATTTGGGGTATGTTGTGTGGTCATTTTTATTGAAATTTAGGAAGTCTTTAATTTCTCCCTTTATTTCTTCCTTGACCCATTGATGATTCACATGAGCATTGTTTAATTCCCATGTGTTTGTGGAATTTCTGGAATTAGTATTGTTGTTGAAATCTATTTTTAGATTAGCACAGTGATCTGATAAGTTACATGGGGTTATTCCAATTTTTTTTGTATATGTTGACATTTGCCTTGTTACCGAGTATGTGGTCAGTTTTTGAGAATGTTCCATGAGGTGCTGAGAATAAAGTATATTATTTTATGTTTTGATGGAATGTTCTATAGTTGCCTGTTAAATCCATTTGAGCCAAAACATCTGTTAGTTCCCTTATTTCTCTGTTAAGTTTTTTTGTCTGACTGACCTGCCCATTGGCAAGAGTAGAGTGTTGAAGTCTTCCACTATAAGTGTGTGGGATGTATGAGTTAAGCTTCAGAAATGTTTCTTTTACAAATAAGAGTGCCCTTGTATTTGGGCCATAAATGTCTAGTATTGAGATTTCCTCTTGATGGATTTTTCCTGTGAGTACTATGAAGTGCCCTTCTTTGTTTCTTTTGATTGATTTTAGTTTGAGGTCTACTTCGTTAGATATTAGGATAGCTGCACCAGCTTCAGGTCCATTTGATTGGAAAATTCATTCCCAATCCTTTACACTGAGGCATTGTCTGTCTTTGAGGCTGAGGCATTTTTCTTGTATGCAGCAGAAGGATGGATTCTTTTTTTAATATCCAGTCTGTTCACCTGTGTCTGTTTAGAGGTGAGTTGAGTACTTTTAAATTAAGGGATTTTAATTACCAGTGATTGCTATCTCATGTTAATTTAGTTTTTGTTGTTGATGATGTTAATTTGTGTGTTTTTCCTTTCTTAGGATTTGTTCTTGTGAGATCATCAATTATCTGTGTTTTTGTTGATGTAGCCAACTTCCTTGGGTTGGAGTTTTTCTTCTAGTACTTTGTATAGGACTGGGTTTGTAGCTAGGTATTGGTTAAATTTGGTTTGTCATGTAATATCTTGTTTTCTATGGTGATTGAAAGTTTTGCTGGGTGTAGCAGTCTGGCCTGGTATTCATGGTCTCTTAATGTCTGCCTAACATTTGACCAGGACATTCTGGCTTTCATTTTCTCCAATAGAAAGTCAGGAGTAATTCTTATAGGTCTGCCTTTATATGTTACTTGGCCTTTTTCCTTTGCAGCTCTTAATATTCTTTCTTTATTCTGTATGTTTAATGTTTTGATTATTATGTGGTGAGGGGGCGTTTATTTGATCCAGTCTATTTGGTGTTATGCAAGTTTCTTGTATTTTCATAGGCATATCTTTCTTTAGGTTGAAAAAGTTTTTTTTCTATGATTTTTGTTAAATATATTTTCTGTGCTTTTGAATTTAACTCCTTCTTTTATACCTATTATTCCTAGGTTTGGTCTTTTCATGGTGTTCCTTATTTCCTGGATAATTTTGGTTAAGCTTTTATTAGCTGTAATGGTTTTTTGTTAACTGATGAGTCTATTTCCTCTATTGTATCTTCAGCACTTGAGATTATCTCTTCCATCTCTTGTATTCTGCTGTTTATGTTTGTATTTGTGGTTCCTGATCATTTTTTCATAATTTCTGTTTTTATATTTCCATTGGCTTTATTGTCTTTGTTTCAGTTTTCAAGTCTTGAATAGTTTCTTTCATATATTTATGTGCTTTTTCTTGGTTTTATTTAAGAGATTTGTTGATATCTTCCAATTATTTGTCTTTTCCTTTATTTTCTGAGGGAATTTCTCATTTTGTCTTTAAGAGTCTTAAACATTCTCCTGAAGTTATTTTTTAGGTCATTTTTTTCTGCTTCATCTATATTTAGTTGTTCAAGTCTTGTAGTTGTATGAATCTCTAGATTTTGCTGGTGTCATGTTGTTCTTTGTGGTGCTGTATGTGTTCTTACCTTGTCTACTCAACTTTTCCTCTAATTGTTGTGGTTGGGGCTATCTGTGACTCTTGTGATTAATCTTCCAGGTACCAGTGGATCCAAGGCTAAGATGGTTGTTCCTCATGATATAGTCAGTGCTATGGTTCTAGTTACCATATTGGTAGCTCTGTGTTTCTGGAGGTCACTCAGTACTCCCAAGGTTTGCTCTGTTCCCATGGTGTTTGCTCCCAGGCTTCCTCTTCTCTTGGTTGCTGGCTCAGACCTGTTTCTGTAAATATACCTGGTCTGGATCTTCTGCGGAGGTCCCTGGCTTGGGGTTGGTCCTGCAAAAGTCTCTGGCTCTGATCTCTCCCTGGGAGGTCCCAGACTCATGTCCAGACATGTAGAGTTCCTGGCTCAGGCCTAGTTCCTCAGAGGTCCCAGACTCACACCCAGACCTGTAGAGGTCCTGTCTCAGGCCTTTTTCCTAGGAAGTCCTAGACTCATGCCCCAACCCACAGGGGCCCTGGCTCAGGTCTACTCCCTCAAAGGTCTCAGATTTATGCCCTGACCACAGTGGTCTCTGTCTCTGGTCCACTCACTCAGCTGTTGCTCCCTTGTACCTGCTTCTGTGGAATTTGTTATCTCAGGTCTGCTCTGGCCCAGGTCCCTGGACCAGTCCTGTCTCCACAAATGTTCCTGGTCTTGATCCACTCTAACTCCCATTGATCTTGCAGTCTCAGGTCTGCTCCAGCCTAGCTTGCTGGCTCAGACCCACTCCCATGGAGCTTGCCACCTCAGGCTTGTTCTGCAAATGTCCCTAGTCTGGATCTGCTCCTGTTCCCATGGAGTTCACCGTCCCATAGCCACTCTGGCCCAGGTCGTGGACTCAGTCCTGCTCTTGTGGAGTTTGTTGCCTCAGCCTGTTCTTCAAACATTTTCTTTTTAAGAATCATAAAGGTACTGAAAATATTTCTGAAATTAAAACACATGGATGTGGCATGAGAAGAGTTTTTAGTTTCTTAAAATATGCCTTATTAAATATCAGATTTCTGTGGTTTAGCTGTATTATTATGGGAGACAACCAGAGGGAAAACAAAACATCTGTTTTCTTCCCAGTGTGTCCAAATAATTTGCAGTTCCCTAGGCCATGGAATAGCACTATGAAGAAACATCTGCACTGGAAACACAAGTATACTCAAATTTAAAGACACTGATGAATGAGTAAATAATCTCAACTGTAATTTACATACCTCACTTTTAAGAATTTATTAATTTTTTATTCTATTTGCACAGGAGCTTTGTCTGCATATATCTGTACAACAGATATATGAAGTGTGCAAGGAGGTAAATGAGGGCATCAGCGCCATTGGAACTAGAGTTTCAGTCAGCTGTTAGCTACCATGTCAGGGCTGGGAATTTAACCTGGGTCATCTGGAAGAATACCAGTGATTTTAATCACTAAGTCATTTCTCCAGACTTGCATTCCTTTAGTATCAATGACTATTTAGCATATGTCTTATTACTACATATAGGAATTACTACATACAGCACAGTAAAATCATTCAACAAACCTTCTTTATTATTAATCATGAAGACTGGCACAAGAATTATCAAATATGACATTAAAAACATGTTTTTTCCTTCTCAATTAAGTGTCAAAATTACTGGAAGTGAAAAGGAAATATTTGGGGGTTGTGGTAGTTTTAATAAAAGTGGTTTCCATAGTTTCACAGGGAGTAACACTCTTGGCAGATATGGTCTTTTTGGAGGAAGTATGGCCTTGTTGGAGTCAATGTGTCACTGGAGGTGGGCTTTGAGATTTCAGATGTTCAAGCCAGGTCAAGTGTCACTGTCTCTTCTTGCTGCCTGTGGATCCAGACACAGAACTCTCAGCTACATCTCCAGAATTATGTCTGCATATATATAAACATCCATTATCATAATGATGATAATGGACTAAATATTTGAACTATAACCAAGTTCCAATTAAATGTTTTTATTTATAAGAGTTGCCATGGTCATGGTGTCTTTTCACAGCAATAAAACCCTAAGACAAATGTTATTTTTTTGGGTGCAGGGGTTCGAGACAGGGTTTCTCTCTAACTTTGGAGCCTGTCCTGGAGCTAGCTTTTTTAGACTAGGCTGGCCTTGTACTCACAGAGATCTGCCTGCCTCTTCCTCCTGAGTTCTGAGACTAAAGGCCTGCACCTCCACTGCCTGGCAAGACAAAGGTTGTTTTATGTTTGTTTTTCTTTAAGAGACAGCAAAATAGCAGCATATAGAAGAAAAAGCTTGGTTTTATGCTAATGAAATGTGAATTTAAATTCATGGTCTATCTCTGATTTAGGATGTATTATTAAGCTCTTTGAAGACCAATATTTTTCTTTTCTATTATCTGTTTACCTATCATGTTTATTTATCTTCTATTATCTATCTACCCACTATCTATTAATGTATCACCTATCAATTACATAGTTTCTTCTATCATTCATCTATATATCATGTATCTATCATCTCTGAATAACAAATAATCATCTATTCTGTAATCTATCTCTTGTCTATGATATATATATGTCCCCATTCCTCCTCCTCCTCATCCATCTTCAATTAAATGCAAATGGCCACATTTACCTCTAAGCATTAATGTCTTGATTCGATGAGATGAGAAAAAGATTTTCAAATGAACAATAATTGTTTTTGGTATTTCATAGTGCATTAAGTTTCCTTTCTTTCTTTTTATTTTCTGTGCCAAATACTAATGACCTGACAAAGTTGAGGGAAGAAGCAATAGTGTGATGAAGGGAGGACACAGACAACTTCTCAGGATAGGGAAGAGAGTAGAGCTACATTGTCCTTCACAAGTCTTCTTATCTTACTCTGACATGACACTGAGAAGTACTGAGTAGATAACTCTTCATTACTTGGAAAACTCTAAACTACTTTTCAGGGACAATCATTTTTCACACTCACTCCAAAACATGGATGCCATTTGGAGTCTTTCTCTAGTTCTTTGCAGCTCACATGAATTCACAGAAAAAACCTGCCTGTACTCCTTTCAGGCTTTTAACCCATATGTACTCTTTACTGCAAATTGAAAAGAGTTGGCAGTGGAATAAGAAAGAGGATATATATATATTTCCTGAGGTTAAGAGGATTTTTTAAATTACCAATGATGAATTTGAGCTAGGCTCATTAAACTTCCTGCCAGTCAAATCCACATGGGGGTTCTCTCTAGACATTCTGACTCAGATTCCTGTACTTCCCAGACCCTCTCAATTCTCTGAGCACTGCTGAGGGCACTGCAGGATTCAGAGCTCTCCTGCTGGTTCTGCAGAGCCAGCCGCAGGTCCTCTTTAATTCTCCTCATCCTTTGAGCAATACACACGTCTAAGTCACAATAAGGTACCTGTAACAACAGAGCCCTTGTCACCATGACAACCAGTACATACTGGGGACTAGGTAGGATGCACAGAAGAAGGTCCATGCTTCTACCTTCTGCTGGTGGTGCTGATGATATAGTCCTTTCTGTGACCACAGCATCTGCCTTGGTGGTCTTTCAGCTCCATTCCAGGGGTAGAAATGCAGCTGATGCTAAACTCAAACTTCAAGAAATGAGCCTCCGATGTTACATGGAAAGTTTCTGAGACTCCAAGGAAGCTGAGGGCAGCATTTCTTTTTTCCTTTTAGCACTGTCTGAGCTGCAGACTTTTAACAGACAAAACACATTCTTTCTGAGCAGGAAAAGGAAAGAAATCATTTGCGTAATTGACACTTCCTGATATTTAGTAGAGGCCTGTCTCATGGGGCCTCCACACCCCAGCCCTGTCACTGCTATCAAAAGAACACACTTCAGCAGGAGAGCACCATGAGAAATAGGGTTCTTAGATAATAGGCAAACTCAAATCCAGCTCTGCTCTTCCACCAATTTTGTCAGTTTTTGAATTAGACATTGGGTACTGATCAACAAAACCATCACTGATTTGCTGTGAATATGAAAAGAATAAGACATGTGTAATATTCCACTAATATTACCAGGCAACAAATGTAAGTGATACAGTTTTGGGTGACTTGGATATATGTTTCAGCTTTTACTATATTACCATGGACACAGAGATATCAATAAATCAAGATTAATCTGTGATCATCCTTGATGTGAAATCAGTAAGAACTAAAAGGAAATATTAAGACCTGGAAAGAGCTAGAATTCTTAGCACTGTGATGGCCATTGTCTAAAATTTTGTAACCAGGATGCAGCACAGGTTTGCCTAGGAGTTTCCAGAAAATATAAATTATTTGGCCTTAGTTACTGACTCAAACTTTAGGGATATATGCCTGGAATCTCTGTGTGTCTTTTAATTTATATTTATTTATTTATCTACTATACATCTATATGCTTGTCTATCTATATATTTATTAATTTTTCTCTGTATATTTCTGGCATAGGGGACTCAGAAGACAGCTTCAGTTATTGGTCTTTGCTTTACCTAGCTTATATTCACCACTCCCCCACTCCAGTGCCTACTCTAGATTAGCTGGCACAAGAGCTTCAGGGACTGCTCTCTCTGTCTACTATTTTCCCATAAGAGCATGGGAATTACAATTTCTGAGCAACCACCTCCAATGTTTACATGGTTTCAGAGATTCAAATCCACACTTCATGATTGCAAGACCAAGACTCCACCTATGGAGTACAGTGGTTTTTCCCAGCCCTTGCTAGTTTTGAAAAGCACCAATTCCTATGGAAAGAGATGTTGTAATACTTACGTTTATGTTTCTGCTACTAAGGAAGATGACTAGAAGTCTCAAATATAGTTATTTGGGGGAAGAGATTGTTATGACAGGGGAAAGAAGGGGGAGATAGGAATATATCATAAGCTGCGTTGATACCAAAGTTATACTCCATATTGTGGAAATGAATGTACAGGTCATTATTATCTTGTCGCATACACCCTATTAATGGTTTGTTCTGAGCTAATACCTAACTCAGTCCACAGGCCCCTGAAAGCATCTAAAAGTTTGCCAGGTGGATTCTAGTAGAAATTAACTAGATTTGGAATTTCAAGAAATACCAAAGCCCAAGCATCCACAGAATGAAGAAAGAATGTAAAAGATCATAACCAGCACAACACAGATATCACATGTCCCCAAAACAAGACTGACCAATTGATCTAGACTAAGATCCATAATGACTGACTGTTCCCCTTCCCTTCCGCTATTGAATTTGGGGGAGTCATGGAAAAGTTACAGCATGTTACTGAGAAAATAGAGGCTTCTCCTTGGGGTTCTTATATTGTTAATAAAAGAATTTATGAACAGACACAAAGGAATCTGGATGATAATATTATTTGCATAAAAAAGAAAAGCCCAGAGCAATAAACTGCAAATCTTTGCAGCTCCATTGAAGAGGAAGGCGGAGAAAGGAAAGAGAAAGAGTCATGCCATGGAAGTCAGTCACATGGTAGGAAGGGGAACTTTAGAAAAAAAGGTTGTCAAAGTATCAGAGAAAACATAGTTAGGTTTTAGCCAATGTCTGAACAAATAAAAAGACAAAAGGGAAGAGAAAGGGAAGAGTCTTCTGAATCAAGACTCAACAGAGTAGACAAATCCCAAACCCTACAGAAACTCATAGAAGCTCTGGGCTGATTCACTTACGGGGAATTTTGGCAGTAAAATATGTTATCTAAGTGAAGGGATAATTATTTCTCCTATCTTGATAGCATGGCCTAAGCTTGCTTCACCTCCTTGAAAGGTGGTCCCCAAGTCAGGTGATTGACATCAACTGAATTAACTCTAAAGCGGAGAGAACAGCATGTAGATTCCATTCTTCCCTGTGACATTTATATTTACCTGCTACCTGGAGATGAGATATAAAACAAAGTTTTAGGATGTTACTCTGCTATCCTTTTGGAGTGCTGTCTCTCTGAATATAGTACAAACAATTTTTTTTTCAGTTGCTATTTCTCTGCCCACTGGAATCCATAAGAGGTAAGCAGCAGCAAGCACTGAATTCTAATTTTGGCTGTTTTTGAAGGTCCTTAAGAGATGTGTGTTCTGCCTCATATTAGACTTAGATTTTGCTGCTATAATGAAATATCTGAGGATGTGTAATAGATTAAAATAAGAGATATGTTGAGCTAGAGATTTGATAGCCAAGAGTTCAAATGGCATAGTTCCATCATATAAGGGCCTCATATAAACTGTGGGATGGCATTTCAGAGTGGTCACAAGATGACACAGGAGACCAGAGAGGGTCAATAACCAGCTCATTCTTGTACAGCAATCAGTTCTCATATGAGCTAACTAAGGTCTCATGAAAACACTTAATCTCTTCAAATAGCAGAATCCCCCTCTATTACTTACCTTTCCTTACTAACCCCTACCTGGAGAATGCTTCTTTCAACTCTGTCATACCAATGACTAAGTCTTCAGTGACAGAAACTTCGTTCTTGAACTTTGGGCCCTTGGAGACAAAACATATTCAAGCCATTCAATGTTCCCATTCTAGCCAGACATAGAGAAAATGAGCATTATTTCTTGCCCTATTGACCAATACACACTGAAAATATGAAGAAATCATGACAAGACTTCAGGGATTATAGAGATATAAGACTTGACATAAGGTTGTCATCGCCATAAATATCACTTTTATCATTGCCATCAATATTACCATTATCATTATACTCATCATCAACAACATTATTGTATTTGGCTTCATCACTACCATAATCTCACCATCATCATCATTTAATGTCGGCGTCATACTTACCAAACAAAGTAAAATTTCTTGTAGTAGCAGATTGGTACAGAATATCTGTTGGCTAAAAATGCTCTAGGATGGCAAGCTAGCGAAAATATAGTTGGGAAAATTAACAGATCCTTCATATGCTACCTTGAAGAAGGATTATTTACACCCAGATGTCATTTTCTATAAAACAAGACATGCCTAGATCTCCCATCTATGTCAAATACTGATAGAAAAACTCAACTTTAGGGTATACATTTCCTCACATTATTTAGCACATCACATTACCACAGTGCTCCGTATCTCTAGCACCAGCACTACTTTTTCCATATGTATTCACCAACTTCTAACAGACCATATATTCATATTTTTGTTTCGGTTAACTTTTCCTTTAGGAATGGATGTTTTACAAAGCTATCTGTTAATATCACCTTGTTTCTGCAACCTTGTTTCAATTCATTAGACTGAATTCAATTCATTCGACTGAATTCAATTCATTCATTACCTGATACATGGTAAACATTCAATATCTGTTGAATGAATTAGTGAACAAATGAATGAATAATACACAGGATACGAATTCAATGGATTTCATGCAGGTATATTTTTGGAATGCTGTCAGTAACCAGTTCATACATGTCCCTTCTTTGCAGATCTAGGGAAAAGGTGCAAGTCCAGCTCTGAGAATGTCATGTAGTTGCTATCGGTAGGCATTGGCTACACTAGGGTTCTTTTTGTGAGTTCATATTCATGTCTGAAAATTCTTCCAAATCTTTATTGAGTTTTAGGTGGAAATTTTTTCCATATAATTCTCCTAATAAAGAAATTCCCTAAAGAACTTCTAGTTGGAGACCACAAGATCTCATTAAGTTGCCCTGTATGCAATGTGTTTCTTAACTACTTGGGTCAATGGCCACTGAGGCACATAACAACGGGAAAAGGTGAATATCAACTTTTTCTTTTCAGTCTCACTCAAGGTCTTTAGTTAGAAAGATTGTCCTCCATACAATACTAATCCATATGGGCAGAGAGGCAATGATGGAATGTTCCAAAATAACTACAGTGGCTCATCTCATATGGAGCCTGT